>SNQJ01S0139553.1:5585-22596 GCA_010110895.2 Picea sitchensis | reverse complement strand
CTTTTAATTTGCATCTCACAAATTAATTTGACTAAGACCCATATTCGGCAATTTCTCCCCCTTAGGGCCTAGGGAAGAGAAACACTTGCCTTGGTACATAATTTTAACACCTCTACTATATAGCACAACAAGCTTGATCTTCCTAAGCTAGCTAAGCAATGAATTACTACATAAGAGGCCACTTATGCTAAATAAAGCATAGTAAATAACATTAGAGGCAGTGTTTCAACTTTATATATAGTGTAGCACACTTGCTTTGCAAGATGATGGCAGGAAATCATTTATAGATAGATGCCCCAAACCAAAAGCTTTTCTAAAGGAAGCTTTACATAATATTCTCTCTCTAGTGAAATGATATAGTTAGTAATAAGGGCCTCACAACGTAAAATCTATGCAACCTCTCTCTTTACCACATGTTTAGGAATATCGCTCCCTTTCTTCTTCTCTCCCGGCAGTCAAAAGATCAAAGTTCTACCTACTCTCTTTGAATAAACCTTTTGCACAGTTGTTGGCTTGGTGGGTTCAATAGTAAGCTATATAGCTCCTTCTAATGAACCCTATTTCTGAGAAGAATCCTGAAGCTGACAAAAAGAAAGCGAAGAAGAATCCTGAAGTTGACAAAAATTTGGCCGAAAAGAATCTTTTTAAACAAAAGGCGCCCGAGAAAAAGGCCACACAAATAAAACCTAACTAATCTATTGTTCTCATCAAGTAATCTTTTCTCATGCTTTCACAAGCACTTCGAATAAACAACATGTCCATGTGAACACTCATTGTTTTCCAAGAAAAAATGATACATCATCTATATGTAGCACATAAGATCAATTCAACAACGTTAAACACTTCAATCTGATCGTTAAACACTTTAATTTGATCTCCTTAAACACTTCAATTTGATCACACTGTATCATCAGGAATATGGATTTTGATACAGATTTTGACATGTGCTTCCACCTTCTTTGGCAGGGACTTGTTGCTTCACAACTTTCCTTGTTTCTTTTAGAAATCTGTTGTGGGTCTCAGTCTTCATGTGAAGTGGTTTTCATATCAATGTTATTTTTTGTTTGATTTTCTTTTAGTCTATTACTTTTTCGATAAATTTCTATTCTTTATGAAGTTTCCCTTTTTTCTTAGATTTTTTTAATTTTCATTTTCATATATTCTTTGTGTTCACGCGAAAATATTATAAACTATTCATTACAAAAAGACATACATGGAAACGAGAGATCCTATCATAGTATCCTTGGCATGTAGAAATCTGGAAGAATGCACGTATGTTTTTTATATCAATTCCTCAGGAACTCTAAAGATTAATTGTTATTCATGAGTCATGTTGCTTAGAGGCTCCATTTCACTCACATTAATGGCAACTAGATCCTTGGCATGTGGAAAGATGGAAGAATGCACATGAGCTTTTTATATCAATTCCTAGTAACCCTAAATATTAAGTGTTATTCATGAGTCATGTTTCTTAGAGGCTCCATTTCACTCACATTAACGGCAACTAGGCTCTAGTACAAGTGGAAAACCTATGTATATATTCAAAATTTAAATATGCATACTTCTTACATAGGCATGCAGATTGGATCCTTGAAAGTAGGCACCATCCCTATTGCTTCCAAAAGTTGCAATTTCCCCCTATTCATCCAATTCATAAAGAAAAATTAAAGATAAATGAGAAAGGAAGATTTACTTATTTTATGGGAATGCAAGTATCTTCATCCACGTTATGGATGCTCGTTAGCAATGGAGAAAGGATTATAGTGCTAGGGTGATTTTTTCTGGGAAATGAATGTTCACTGGTAGTGGATCAATACTGTGAGATTTGTTGAGATATCCGAGGAAAAATATTTAAAAACCAGTCATATATAAAACTTATATATATGATGCCTTCCTCCTGTAGTTCAATGGGTTAACGATGTCACCAATTTCAGATAAAATTTTGAAATCTTATACTTGAGAAAGATGCATCAGAAGATGAGAGAATCACATTCGAGTAGAATCTCATTTTAAATGAGATCTATTCCTTTATTTAAACAAAAAAAAATGTTGTTGAACATAATTTTGGGTACCAGCCAAGTTGACATTTGGAATCGTAGAATAAAATGTTTATATATTTATGTACATTGCAATGCAACTATCAAAATTTAGTTATTTAGTTCCATGTTCTGCAAGGATGAAAACATATATCCAAGGTCCTCCTCACCAGCAAGAAAGTCAAGACATCTGGTGTCATAAACAGACGAAAGTAGAATTGAAGCTAAGAATGCATCCATCTATTGGAAGTCATATACTATCCTTTACACACTGTAAAAAATCATTTACTAATCAAAGGTTAGATGGGAAATTTATATGTTTGTAAAGTTCGTTAAGCAAAGGTATCACCCATACTTATTCTCAATGCCTTAAATTATGTTCCACCACTACTCTTTGTGCCAAGTACATCTAAGGTTTTTCTTGTGATGGCAGGGTTTCAATACTCCATAGTTTTCATAGTAATCCAATTATTTATTCTTCCATGAACTATCTATTAATATTCGTGTGTGAGGTGATACTATTGTAAGGAATTATAATTTTTCAAACTCATCAAAGCGTTCTTGAGAGTATGATGACCTCCCGGCCTATTAACCCACATTATGCATAAATTCATGAATTAAATTATTGCTCAGCTCGAATCGAGCTGCTCTAATTATTTAACACGGATGCCCAAACTCTGCTCTCGCAGATTTTTGAAATACTCTATTGCACACCGGTCCAATTGTGCTCAAAACCTTGTGCTTATTTACACAGAAACTCATTCTCAGATCCCTCGTCTAAACTTCATTATCCCTATTCTTCAACCCGTCGACGCTTATTCCTTATCCATGCGACCAATACTCATGACCACAGACTTGAATAGTCAGGACTTAATTCTACTTTCAATCTTCACCGTTGATCGTCACTGAAAGGACAATCCTGATCTCGTCTCGAAATATTGTAGTCAAAATTAAAAAATACAACGCTACAAACTGGCTTCGAAAGGGTTTTCCCAATGGACGGTGGATATTTCTCGTGGTCACGTCCTAATAGACAGTCTAGATCAACATCCATTTTTTTTTATTTGGAGTTCCTTTTTCAGACTCCTTCCAACTACGAAATTCTGATACTATCGTCCCGATAGTTTTTTACCTCTCGGACTTCGAACAACAAAGCCACCTCCTTTATTGATCTACTCTGGATCTATATTTCACAGTTCACCCTCTTGACTTTACTTTTCCATGCTTTCACCAAAGGCTATACGCGCGGATGCCACATGTCAACCTCTCACCAGAGCACTCAACTGCCATGTGTCACTTATTCATTCGTCCACTTTACTACCACTTGTCCACTTCTCATTTGATGATGCCACCTTTGGGTCTTTGTCAGCTTCCATGAGTCACTCTCATGTTTGTTGATCTATTCAACTCCGAATAGATCTCCACTGTCTATCAGTGTTCCTCTTTCATAGTTCCTTAAGTTAATCGACTACAATAAGTATACTCTAAACACAAATCAATTGTCCCCATGTGTCATCTTACTGGACTCAATAAGGATCACATTGAATGCTTCCCGATCGTTCATATCTATATCCTCTTGATTTATCTATGTCGTCGATCAGAAATCTTCATTGGAGTATCCTGTAGACTTGGACTCTGAAATACAAACTTCGAAATCTTTTGACACTGTGCTTTGGACTCTGAACTTGGGCATTCTCTCTTGTCGACCCTCTACTTCTGCAACCCAATCTGCACCATTGATCGAACCTCCAAAGGAGTATTATCCAAACTTACACTTTGGATGTTCTACTATGAGTGTTCTTTTCACCGCTTCATATTATGAATAAAATACATGTCGTGGACTGTCAATATGGATATATCTCCTTCTAATATATAATCTCATCCATTCATCCATAACATAGGAACGAAAAAATTAGGGCTTGTAACCGACAATCATGATCACCAATTCATTTCAATATGACGATCCTTGTTCATATGGATGCTCACAAGGGTTTAACTTTGTCTTTGAAGGTTTCTAAACTTTGAATCCTCCTTGTCACGAACATAATTAAGCTATGTTCTAGCACAATATCACTTTGATTCAACAACTAATTCAATCGACCTGGTCCTTAATCACATTCATGAATCGATCACCTTGATGATTGATTCGATCAATTTCATTTGTGAGAGAATTACTCCCACAGTTTGGTTCAGACTTCCATAGCACTTCTATAGAATCCAATCTGGCCTCAAGTATTTACCACAGGAATATTAATAAACGATACATTTAGTTCCACACTAACATAGAGAGCCCAATAAACACAACAGTTATATTAATGAACTTCCATACATGAAATTATACATGGCCTTTTCTCTCGAGGATGGATATACATTAAGATGTCCTCTACTCATCCTGTAGGCCACACTTAGACTCTTACGCACACACGTCTCCCTCTTTTCATTCTATCAAAATCAGACCATTTCCTCTATATCTCAATTCCCTTATGTTTACATATTTAATTAAAAAGGATTCTAACTCCAAAATTGTTCATATCCTAAAATACCTCAACTACATATTCCTCGGGTCCACAATATCATCATGAGATCTACACAAACCTAAAGATCTCTCTAAATATTGCAAACTCTTGAGATACGCTTAAACAAAGCAGATTCAATCACATATTAATCAATCTCAATCTAACAACCTTTATCCTATGCAATTCTTCTAGATTTCAATAAAACATAGGAAAATACATTAATTCAAAGACCCCCTAGGTCTAGTCAACAAGGTTGAATTAGGAGGAAAGATACTCCTACATCCTACTTCCCAGTTTAAAATAACTCATGATATCCTGGTCATGAGTCTTCATTTGTTGAAGTGCTCCTGGATCCCAAACCTTATGTTTCTTCTCAATTTCCTTGTTGTGTTGTCCATGACTTGTTTCAGTCTGCAATCTTCCAGGATCCCATACTTTGCTTCATTATTGTGCAACATTGTTTTTTTCTATAATAATTTGTATGAGCATGTTATTATTCTTCTTCTTTCTTTAGTATTTACTCGTGGAAATATTCATCAAATGCTCCCATAACTCCTCAATGTCTAGTCTTTCCCTCTGGTGGTACACACCATTGGTGCAATTTGTCTACTACAAATTTCTAGAGAAACGTTTTATGGCTGCTACCACCTCTTGGTATTCATCTCTCTTTGTCCTTACCTCCTTGAGAACACTTCCCATTAAGTAAAAACTTATGCAAACAATATTGCATATCTTGAATATGCATTCTCACTCTACATGGTTTCTCAACTAAATTAGTTCTTAGGATCTACTAAAATGACAAATTTTCTACAAAAAATTATACCTTTCTTCATGATCATGTACCAATGATCATCATCTTCCACTGTCGTCTATTCCTTAGCAAGCTCCATACATTCCTAATTGTAGCCTTGAATATCTCTTTCCAAGATTATGTGTACTTCATCCTCTGAAGTATCTCCAAGCCAACTATTGGTTCTCTTTGCATCTCCATCATATCCATCTTTTGGACATGCATAAATTGTTTTTTCACAACTTCCGAGAGACAATGTTGTCCCTTCCTTTAACATGGTAGAATTATGAATATGTCTCTCTCATGCCTTCATGAGACAATTCTTTCTCTAGGATAAGTTCAATTAGCGACCTATTTCCATGACCTGTAAGTCCTGCAAACATACACAAATAATGAATATTAAAAACATGAGTTGCTCAGTCCCCTTAGATTCCTCTAGCATCCCATACTTATGGTGGAATTAAATTTATAATATCTCCATGAGTTGTATACTATGAACCTCATCCCCCTCTCCTATCATCACTCCCTTCTCTGGTTCACATAAACTAATTTTTGGTATTGCTCTCAAGGATTATCTATATTAAGATTCTCTGAGTTCTTATTCTATGATATGATTTTTAACTTTGTGCCTATGCTCCTTGCAATTAGTATATGAATAGGCCATATGCCCTTTCTTTTCACTCTCCAACCATATCTCTAATTTTCTTCAGTATGATGTAAAAGCCCCATAATTATGTTGAGTCTTTCCTTTATCTCAGCAAAATCACTGTCAAATTCATCTTGACTCATTTTTCTGCAAACTTTTTGGAATTCTCTTCACTTTGGTTGTGGGTCCTTCCTAAACCTATGACATGAACATCCATTATCACTTCCAACTCTTGTGAAATTCTCATAGTCCACTATGAGCTACATCAAGCCTCTGTATAAAGTCTCTTCGACCTTCTACTTAATACCTCACCAAGCTTCCCCTGAGATATGGCCTGCCTTTTCGTATTATAGATCCTCTCTACTAGAACATTTAGAGTACTCCTCTACTCCTCTTTAGTTCTACACCTCGTCATACTCTCTGAGAACTCCCCTTGTTCTCCTTACTTCCAATCCTTAGCTGGAAGTGTTACAACATTTGTTATTGGAAGGTTCTCCCACAATTATTCACTTGAGAGATATGCTTTCCCTCTCTCCTTCTGTCATAACTTTGTTCGTTGTATTGTTTCTACCAATCCTTCTTTGCTACCTGCATTCACAATTCCACATAATCAGAGTTAAATTTAAATTATAAGACTCAATACCTGGAATATCTATTCATGATATTGTCTTCCACATTCAATTCACTTGAATGGGAAACTCCCTATCACAATGCCTCTGAAACTTCTAATGTAGTCCGGTGTACATGCACTCCCTGAATCAACTCAGATTATCTGTTAGCTGTAATCTACAATCTGTAAGTTCTATATTGAACTTATCCTTTACTATGTACCGCTTACGGAGTTCTAAAGAGAATTTGATTTTCTCTGATACCAAAAATTATGACCTCCCGTCCTGTCAACCCACATCGCGCAAAAAATCATGAATCAAGTTATTTCTGAGCTCAGATTGAGCTGCTCTAATTATTTAACATGCAGGCCCAAAATTTCCTCTTGTATATTTCTGAAATACTGTGCAACGCACCATTCCACTTGTGCACAAAATCATGTGCTTGTTTACACAGAACCTCGTGCTCAGATCTGTGGGATAAATTTCATTCTCCTTATTCTTCAACCCATTAACGCTCATTCCTTATCCATGCAACCAATACTCATGACCACATACTTGATTCGTCCAGAGTTAATTCTCCTTTCAATCCTCAATGTTTATCATCACCGAAACGCTCATTCCTTATCCATGCAACCAATACTCATGACCACATACTTGATTCGTCCAGAGTTAATTCTCCTTTCAATCTTTAATGTGTATCATCACCGAAAGGCTATCCTGATCTCGTCCCGGAATGTTATAGTAAGAATTAACAAATATGCTGCTCTAAAAGGGCTTCCCCGATGGATGTCGGATCTTACTCTTGGTCGCTTCCCAATGGACAATTTGGATCTGTAACACCTCAATTATTAAACATTTTATTTAATAATTTTCATTTATGTAAATTCATATTTGACTTTATTGAGACTATTTATTGTTATTATTTGAATAAGGAAGATTTTAACTTTTTAACTGTCCCCTTTGGATGGACACATGTAAGAGTCATTTTTTTTAATATAATAAATGTAGAAAAGAAATGGAACAACTAGATTAAAAAGAGGTGATTATGACTCCATCAGTGAGAAATATGATGGAGCTAACTCTTAGCATGATTATACAAGTGTCATAAGTGATTTTTCTGTCATTGATAGCCCCTAAATTAGAGATATCTAAAGTTGTGAATTTTCGAGGAGAAATGATTTCAATAAAAAAAATTCATTAGAAATAAATGAATATATATAGAACATATGTGGGAGCACGAGGCTGCTTAGTATGTTGAAAGAGAAATAATTAATTGTTGTGTGAGCACAAGTGTGTTAGTAAAATATTTTTAGGAGTTGTACAGAGCTACAATGGAAAATGAGTGGAGCTCAGTTCGTCTTCATGGAGTAAGAGTCAAGCATACAATGATCAGGATAAGCAAATTAGTTAGTTTACATCTGAGGTTGGGAGGAACGTAGTTATTCCGTTTTTTCTGACTTGTTTGTGATCAGGATAAGCAAATTAGTTAGTTTACATCTGAGGTTGGGAGGAACGTAGTTATTCCGTTTTTTCTGACTTGTTTGGTACATATATGTATATTGTATAACTAGTTTATACATATGTTTGTTTACTAATTACTCATTACCTATCAAGATATTTGAAAACATGAGTTTCGTTTATTGCAAAATTAAAGTGGCTCTTTTCTACATTCTTCATAAAATGCATAGTTGTTGAATTCTGCATTCCAAATACAAAACTGTAAGAAGCTAAGACCGTGCTATAGTTGATTGGTTAGCATTACAGAGTATAATCTATTATAATTATTGGGTATTGTACAATTGTAGTATAATATGGTAAGATCTACGGTTTCAGTTTTTGAAGTAAAGTAACAGATGCGACACAAATATCTACATACATAAGGACCATATTATTATTATTTATCTTGAACGAAAAAATACAAGATTTCCAATGTCGAGATGATAGACTATGTATAGGGATATAGGTCACTCTTTACATTGTATACGAAAAATACAGTTCTCTTAAATAGAAAATTTCCCCTTTTAGAGCAACAAATTGTAAATAACTATACAAATTAAAATTTGTAGAATCAATTGAACAAGGACTATATTTATATCTTCATGCAAGAGCCCAAATACCTATGCTCGTATCATTGAGGATCTCATAGCGAGGATTATTTATTTTAAGTGTAGAAAGCGAAGGAAAGTGATTAGTATAGTGTTATTGAATTTCAAGAATCAAGTAAAATATTTAAACAAGAAATTGGACTGACCTTCGAGTCTAAAGGGTTATCACTGCTTGAGAATCCAAGAACGCAAAACTCATTTCCTATTTATTGAAATTCACTCGGATTAATATTATGGTAATATCAAATACGTAAGTGATAGTTAAAGAGTGCCAACAAGAAATAATTTTTACCTATGTCGATCCGTGTGTTGGAGTTGAATCCGGAAGATGCCAACGAAATGAAGAGATTGTGAATATCATTTTAACATCTGATGGGTTTCTTCATAAAATAGAAGTGCCCATCATTAAAACTATATCCATAATCTTTTCAACCAAAATTTATGTAAACAGAGGTAACGCACAAAGAAACGAACGCGCGATATCAGGGAGGTATTATACTTTTACACGGATATATTTGTACGTAGCCAAATTAGTGCTTTACTACATTGAAAATTATTTGATTTCAGGCCGGAATACATCCATAAATACAATAATATCAAAAAGAAGCTACAGAGTAGTCGAATGTGGAAACCTCGGTCGTAAATTAAGAAATTAACAGTAAAATAAAATAAAAACTCGAAATATTTATTGTTAAACTGTAAGATTATTACACAGGGATATATATAGCTGGTATAAATTATGTGGAAGTCTTTGGAAGATTTCATCTTGACAGAAATATCGATGCTAGGTTTTTATGTATCCATGGTGAGTAAACTCAAATGTGTCTCAGAGAACCATGGGAATGCCTTTCCTCATTAACCTATATTATCGTCACGAAATTAATACTATGTACGAACATCTGTAGGTTCCTAAAATAAATAATGGCTTCAGATTTATTCAGAATTGATTCCTTACCCTAATCGTAGTAAGTAATGGATTTCAAGAACGTTTACAAGGATGACAATACCATAGAGCTCGTAGAGAAAAAGGAGATGAGAATCCAGACAAAAACCATATTGAATGCCGAGAGATAGGAAGAAAACCAAACTTCACCTCCATTACGAAAAACGAGGAAACCTCCAGCCCATCCCATTGTACCTTACTCTGAAAGACGAAACACTTTGTTTCCTCGATATTTGTAAGGCCATGTGAAAACGGTAAGCATTATCCGCCATGCACTAAGCAAATGATTGCTTAGTGCAGGTGGATAAGTGCACAAGCATATGGTCTATCTCACATACATGCCATCCCTTATGCCCATTGCTGTATCGTATAACCATAAGGTATGTGCATGTCCATCATCCCGTCTCCATCGCCATCATCCCTTCTCTATCGCCTGGACCATCCATTGTTTTCCATAGCCCAATGAGACTGCACTCAATTACGCAGAAGATTGAAGACAGCTTACCGGATATTGAAAAGACGCAGCTACGTGGTTTCACTAGAATCCTATGAGAGCGCTAATGAATTTCCACCAAATCAGGACTCCCTAATATCTGTTAATTCTGATGTGATTTCCATCTTTCTTTGCTTCCAAGATTGAAAATGATCCCCACTTTAGACTCGTAACGTTACCCAATGATTGTAAAGACAAAAAAACAGTTACTCCTAGCCGTTTTAAAAAAAGTAGTTGGAATTTTTTTCATGGCTTTTATGTCAATTTAACAGCTGCCTTCTATTATTGGAGCACCTAGTAACTCCCATTATTATGGATTGTGACATATACAACTAAAAGTGGTATAATTTAAAGAGTAATAATTATAAATATAGTGGAACCAAGTTTAATGCTATGCAATTTTACTGTCAGTTTCATTTGGATCAACGTTCACAACAGAGTTCCACATTCTTCTGCCATTACATTACTTTAACATGGATCAGACAATACAAATTGCGCAACTTCAAACAACGTTAAACTATGGTTAGGTGGCAGATTCACATCTTTGAAATTGAAATTTATGGGAAAATATGATGTCTGGGGATAACGATAGATTGATGGCAAGCCTTATCTGCCGCAACCGCAAGAGACTTGACGTGGATTAGGTGGCAGCGAATTCATTGCGGCATTACATTCATTGCAATTAAACCCGTCTACCAACCGGTTAGTAAATATTAACTCATCGAAGAAGCTCAAGAACAGAGCTCAAATTGGCACCGAGAATTACTTACCAAGCACCGAGAATTATTTACCAAGTGTCGGGAAATTCGGATTATCTCAGACCTTTTACGAACAGAGCTCGCCGATTAGCTGGTATTCTTTTTCATTCGAATTCTTGTGATTTTTGGCTTGCCGTAATTGATGTGGTTTTTTTTTTTTAAATCAAAATAATGTTGTTTCATAAGATGGATATTTCCTGTGATTCTTTGGCTTCCCGCAATTGACGTCGTTTTATTTTTAAATCAAAATAATGTTGTTTCATAAGATGGATATTTCTATAATTCGGGATGCCTTAATTTGACTTGAGGTTACTTATTAAATTCTTAAATTTGTCACTTTCAGGATTCAGTGCATATCATTATAAGTGTAAGAACATTTAGCAGAATTTTGTTAATAATGATGTAGAATTCCCACCATGGTTTGAACGGTTAAAGATTTAGCGCTTAAAGTTTAACAGTGGGTTATTGTTTTCCCATTTTTGGTATTGAAGTTATTGGTCAATTCCTATGTTAAATGAATTTATATTATAAAGAATAAAGGTTTTTAGGAGGTCTCTAATTTCACTTCATCCTTCCCTGTCAAATGACTATTAAATTTTTGAACCACCTACAATTTTATTTGTGTCATTTTATGTTTTCCACACATTTATACAATGTCATTTTTTTTTTTACGTAAATGCATTGAACTTAAATTTCTAAGTGCAATGTATCATTGGAATTTTTATAGTTCTCTGGAAATAAATTAATTTGATTGAACTTCCACAATAAAGCAACGCAATAAACCTTTTCTTGAACTTCTCTGGAAACCTTTTCTTGGTATACCTATTTTACATAAGACAAAACTTAGATTACAAAACTTTTTCTTGAAATAATCTCTTGCAATTCATGCAATATTGCAAAGGAGAGATAACTCTGGAAGGGATAAAATTCAAATTACACTAACTACTTTAATATTAGAGAGAAAGAGAAAAACCTTTCCCTAGAATAAAGCAGTTCCCCACAATATTGTTTATAAAATTTAGATTTAACAAATTTAATTGGTCTTCTTACAAAGTAGAGGCGGTTTATGCATCCCCAAAAAAGAATTGTACCATAATGTAGAGATGAGCAGTGATGTGAGAATTTTCTCCACGCTCAGGGGAATTGAAATTACCCTGGGTGTGGGGAAAATTCAATTACAAAAGCTAGATGGGTGGACATAAACTAAAATTGATAATCTTTTGTAATCATTTTTATTATTTTGTTGTAAAAAACAGTTTGGATAATAAAAATTCATATTCTCATAAAAATAGAATACTTTGTCTTGTGGCATCTTGGAATACCTTCGACTACAACCATAAAATCATCTCTACTTTGATGTTGTATCCCACATTGATTGTAAGTACTAGTTGCGATAACTTAAAAGTCGCAAAATACCATAACCCTTATAATGTAAGCACAAGCAAGTATGTCTACTGCTAATATAATAGTTGAATGGTTACTACCAGTATAATAGTTGATTGGTTATGATGTTAGTATAATGTAACACCCTCCCCGTTACGACAACAACAATGATAATGAGTGCAATTTTTTTTTCTTTGTTTTAAGGTGTGTGTGCTCGTGTACCAAGGAAACAGACATACTTGATGTCACGTCGCCACCCGACGACTCACAAGACGCAACCCCGACGATCACAACAAGAAGTCATAAGATGCACCACAAATAACCGCAAGCATTAAATCGACACCAGGTGTTATGTACAGTACAGTCACAGAGGGAAGAATCCATAGTAGTAGAGTTTACTATTTCTGCATAGAAAAGCAGGGCGTTTAATCTTAGTCCTCTGCTCCAGAGAGAGAGAATGTCAGATAGGCTCCTGGCCAACTTCTCAAGTAGAAACTAGTAATCTCTGTCAGGTGTGTCGCAAGAGTGGAAACCCTGCCTTTAAAGGGCCCGAGACTCTTGATACGGCACTGGATTTTCTACACAGAAAAATCACACACACAGACATATATACTAAGGCTACATGGAGGTGTCTATATCCCGCCCGACACAAGCAGACCACGCAATGCAAGATAACCAAGTACTACAATATCAACGGACAACCACGACCTCTATGGACGACGCAAGTCAGAAGGACTTTGACACGACCAACCACTAGAGAGACTCAACGACACAAAAAAATAGACCATTTACTCCATTGACTTCTATTAGACGACGAGTTACCAACCTTGCCTTAAATAATGTATATTTAGATAACTGCCAATCCCCGATTACTGAACCAAAATCATTGAATGTCCTTAGAATTAGGGACCCTATGTTTACATGTTATCGATCATAAGAAGTTACCCTAACATCACCCAACAAACCTTATCATCATCTTCTATATCACCATATCCTGGAGCTTAAATAAGGATGACTTTACCTTTTAATTGGGTAATAAAAACAACGGATCTACGCAAAACCTAAACATGAATGACCTTGTATTTACCTTTGCAATAGAATAGCATTGTAAATTGAACTAAGATTTCTTCCAATATAATATTATAACAAACTAATCGCGATTAACTTGTTGAATTCGAAATCATTGGGAAACATAGGGCAAATTGGATTTTAAAGATTTTCTTTATTGCAACTCATCCTTCAATCAGATGGAACTCATATTCCTTTAATAAATTAGCATTGTACTTAAAACCCATGACGACCTTTCATTACCACGACATTGCGAATAGAATGATCGATGATTAACCTAATAAATTAAAATCAAAAGGGTAGCATAATGTAAATTGTTTAATAGCAATCCAATTACATGAAATTCCATTACTAACGCAATCTTCAAATAATGGTACATCCACATTTACCATATCATAATGACTCAAGCGCCTAGTTTAGGACATTATATAATCTACTACTGATGATAATTAGTTGTCATCCCCACCATAATACATCAACCATTTTTCATTCTTCATTGCAATAGCTATTACCATGTCCATCACATTACATTACATTCAATAGCACATGTAAAGAATCCAAGTTCTATAAAAAGGGAATTATGACTATTCATTTTTATGACACTAATACCAACCTGCATTATATAAAATGAGGACAATTCTTTAAACTAAATTTTAATGTAACAACATATACATATATATATCTTTAGAAGAACCTTTGTTTAATATCCAATAAAGAATCACTCATCCATTACGTCATCTAATGTTAAGAACCACCTGATTTAATGGATAATTTTAAACATAAGACTTGTGCATACTCAATGATATTGATATATAGATTTTCAATTTTAGGAGAATATACATACATAATACAACATTGGAAATATCCAAGTACGCCCAAGAATGATGTAAAAAGAATCTATTATTGATTAATTAAATAAAGAGTACAATTGTAACCATAACTGAAATAAAGCCTTAAAGCCAGGATAACAGAGGTAAATAATAAGTGATAACTTTTCGTTTGGGTTGATTCCTTCGTGGTTGGTTGAAAGGTAATGAATAGTTTTTACGCAAGTAAATAAAAACTCCAATGTGAGGGATATAAACTCAAGCTGTCATCAACAAGTAAGCATTCAATCGCATTGCGTAGGGAGGACAATATCTGGACACTATCATTAAATTCATTCATTTATTAAATTTTAAATTTAACATAAGGGTAAATACGTATCTTGTGCAGGTTATGATAAAAAAATTTATAAACAGAACATGGAAATTGGCAATCGGGAAACCGCCCAGGCATGCTACTTCTACACAAGCGAGCGGGGCGCATGGGTAAACGAGATCTGCACACTTCAGGGTCCAACTCCCGCAATGTGCTGGCAGTCAAAAGGTTTACGGGATTCCCAGCGGACATTAAGGAAATGACTACGCCGACTGTCAAGCAAATTTTCCTGCCATTCACTGCACCGTCTGTCGGGCAAATTTTCCTACCCGCGTCAGAGAGACACCCCTTCACCCTGTACACAACGCATCTTGGAAAGGGAGAGTCTCAGGCAACCGAGTTACAACGCGCAGAGGAGGGGCGATTCCTGCATTTAGAGAACGCGACTCCACAAATGGCAGAGGCAACCTTTGCGGGGTTTTGGGGACGCTGTTGCAGAGAAGAAAAATTTCCCGAATCAAAAGCAGTTGCCGGGCCGAAAAGGGGTGGAACTCACTCAAGTAGCAGAGGCAACAAAGGTTTCTCACAGTAGCAGGGTGAATCTGAACGTTTTAGGAAGTCTGTTTCTTTTTAACCTCCCCTTTTTAATGCAGATGTGAGGCTTCTTAGAGGGCATTCATGCAGACGGCAAAGGCGGAAACACAAGAAGGATTGTAAAGTGGATCGCACCCTCATTACGTTTTAGCCACCATTTTTTTTTTTAAGCCAGACATGCATTCATACGGGTAAATTAGCCAAAAATCCGACGATAACCTCAGGGAACGATTCGGCAAGTGACTTCCTTTATACGAGTCATGCATAGCAGAGGGAAAAGGGACAAATTACATGACAAACAACCAAGGCTGAGCTAGCACAGAGAAACGAAATACACGACATTTACAGGGTTAACGCAAGGGGGCAGAGCGATACTATTTGTTTTTTTTTATTTTTTATCAACACACCTTATTGTCAGAGACATTTAACCCCAGTGACCATTTCATTATCTGAGGTTTCTCAATCGCTAAAAGATGTAATGTATTTCCCCAAAAACCAAAAAATATAATTATGTACACGAATTCAACCACTGGGCTTATCACATGGGAACCTTAAGAACAGAACAACAGATTTGACTATAAACACTGAGTAAACAACTAAACATCCCTTTAGCCCATTCACCACTGACGATCCCTTCCCAACATGAGTCATAATGCATACGATTTTACAAATTTTAAAAAACAAAACATACCGTTGCCTCAACGCCGTCTTCGAGTGTCACCCACGTGCTCTGTGTCGCTCCCGTTCCGCGCCGCTCCTGCTCCTCGACCATAGAGACTACATCGGTACCTCCCAGCCAAATGCTAGGGGTACTCTGCTCCCCCCTTAGCCCCTTGAGCCGCAAAGGGGCCACACACAGTCCATATAGTATACCTAGCTTCTCAGCTCGCCTCCATGGCTGAGCTACCACTCTAATCCCAGCTGAGAAAATCCCAACTCCTCACAAGCAATCAGTCCAGTCCAAATCCGGCAGCATAACCTTACGCTAATAAGCGCTCCCTCATTACCCACATCTACCTCTCTTTTATAGCATTTTGAGACCCCCTCTTGCCCTAATCACATTTAATTTAAGTTTTGATTAAAAACCCTAAAAAATTCTCTGTTGTACAAGTGTCATTCACCCCCCACCTTTCTCCCAAATTAATTTCTTTAACTTATTAATTGTCTAGGTTTCATTTATTACTTAATTTCCCTATTTTTATTAATCCCTTCCCCTTTTGTTTAAAATAAAAAAGGTAAGTTCTCTAATTAGTCTTTTCTTTTTATTTGTAAATTCATAACGCTTATACTCCCGCACGTAAATAATTTTATTACTTATTAGCCTTCAAATTTACTATATTAATGAAGTTTTCCATTTTTAGTAGGTTGTGGTTTACCTTTGTATGTTATAATCATATAAATAAATCTTCATTTAAGTGGTGGTCATATTTTTATATTTAATCATTTAAGTGGTGGACATGTTTTTATATTTTTAAATTAAATATGGTAAGAAGAAAAGTTTTGAATTTTATTACCTAGGAAAAAAAAGAAAAGTTAAAGACAAAAGCCCCCTTTTTTTGTAAAGACAAACGATGTATAATGTCTCATATAGAAAGAATACAAGAGTGATTAATCCCTATGTTTATTTAAATCCTTACACTCTTCATTTACCCCAAGAGTTTTATGAAGACCCAACTAGTACTTAAGTGGGTTTTTGTGTGAATTTTTATTTTTATGCTAGGGCCTTTTTCTTAAGGTTACACTAAAATTTTTACCCTAGAAAAGTCTTAGGCTTAGGACTTAGATTCTGAGCTAGGCGACAATTGGTTGGGGAATTGTTTAAGGATTTCTTAAGGCGTTAATGTCTTAGGGTCCTTTAGGTTTATTTCTTCCTCATCATCAGTGCGACGTGCCCTTCAGGACGCACTACGTGCTCCAAGGGTGCCACTCGC
>SNQJ01S0139551.1:16407-26670 GCA_010110895.2 Picea sitchensis | reverse complement strand
ATTTAATCAATAAGTGAGTGTTGGGGGGGAGAATATGCATATGGATACTATTGTTTCAATAATTTGAATTTGAAGTTGTGGTGAAGCTTCGAAGATTGAATGCAGGACCAGATCACTTATCCAGGATAACTAATGGAGAAGAACCCAGTAATTTGGAATACAAATTCCCAGATACAAAATTGTATTCAATACAGATAGCTGATGAGTATTTTGTTGACATTATGGAATTTTTTATTACAAGATTTGCACCAAAGAAATTTAATACTGCATAGAAGAAAAAATTGGTGGCCAGAACTGCAGACTACCAATTGATTGCAGTTCATTGATACAATCTTGTAGCATATACCATTTTGAGGAGATGTGTTATGGATCATAAAAGACCTATCATTTTATTAGAATCATGTGAAGGGATTGTTGGAGGACACTATGCAGGGAAAACCATTGTGCATAAGTTATTACGTGCAAGATTATGGTGGCCGACAACTCACAAGGATTCAAAGGAGTAATGTTAGAATTGTGATGTCTGTTAGAGAATTGGAAAGCCATCCAAGAGGGATGAGATTCCATTGAGACCTCAAGTAACTCTGCAAGTGTTTGAAAATTGGACTGTAGATTTTGTAGATCCAATTAATCCACCAACAAGAGGATCAATAGCTATATATATTATTACAACAACAAAATACTTGATTGGATGGGCTAAGGAAACAACAGTGAAGGATTGTAGCCTAGAGACTGCAACACACTTTTTATTTGAACATATAGTTACAAGGATTGGATGTCCAATAATTTTGATGAGTGATCAGGGAACTCACTTCATCAATACCACAATCCAGGAAATGCTATAATAATTTGAGATACATCATTAGAAGAACACTCATTATCATCCCCAGGAAAATGGGACAATAGAAACGTTTAACAAGATATTGGAAAATGCCTTGACCAAGATTTAGAATGTAAACAAGGATGAGTGGCACTTGAAGGTATCAATAGTGTTATGGGATTATAGAATTACATGCAAGAAGATAACAGGGAAAATACCTTTTAGATTGATGTATGGACAAGAAGTTGTAGTTCACTTGGATTATTACTAGAAGAAATAATTATAGTTGGTTTCCATCAAGAGGTACATAAATAAAATGATAAATCCTAGCATGACAGACATATTAAGAAGAAGAACTTCAAATTAGGATATATGGTTATCCTCTATGACACTAAATACTTGCAACAGCCAGGGAAGTTCAGAATGTGTTGGTTAGGACCATATGAGATCAATTATGTCACAGATGGAGGTGTTGTGCAACTAAAGGACTTAACATGAAATAAAACGCAAGGAATGGTGAATGGTAGTCAACTAAAACTATATAGGGACAATTGAATTACCAACCCTCGGTAATTACAATGTAGAAAGTAGAATTGTACATAATGTATATAGTAGGAAGAAAAAGATGAAAAAGAAAAGAAAAATTAGAAGAAGAAGAAGAAGAAAAGAAAAAATAGGAAAAGAAGAAAAAAATAGAAAAATGAGAAAAATCCAAAGGAATAAGTGGTAGATATACATTTGAGAATGGAAACGTGCAAAAAACAGTTGACTGGTGTGATAGTAAGTGAAGATATTATGCGCAAGACAACTATGATAGAAGAAAAGTCCAGTGCGCCATAGAAATATGACAATAGAAAAATACTGCGCACCAGAAAAATGAAATAGTCGAGAAAAGAAAAATCGGCCGCCAAAAAAATGAGGCACAGAGCGAACATTTATGACAATGGAGGAAGCGTGCCTGGTAATATTTGGAACATTTATGACATCACTATAGAAGCAAAAATGTTGTCTGTAAATCCACATTGTGACTTCGAGCAAATACAAAGCTAAGGAGTAAGAAGCTAAGAGAAAACAAGTGACTTAGAAGTTAGTCAGTGATATATCCGAGAAAACCCACATAAATTTAAGCATGATGGAGCCAACAAAGGTCAGAGCTCCTAGGAGGACAACGAGGAAAACATGTAGCGTCACAAGGTCACCGTAGGATCCAATAATGGAAACAAAAAACCATACACAACTAGAGGGAGTGGTTGATGTGAATGCCATCCCTTCCCCGATCATCAAACCAGTGAGCCCTACAGTGGTGGAGGAGCAAGATCCATCCCCTTCTACAAGAAAAATGGATATTGACCCAAAGAAAATGGTAGAAGAGAAAAAACCGACGCAACAACCTAGAATGGAAAGAGTCCAGGCAACAAATGAAGAAGATGAGGAAATAAATGAGTCTAATGAGCCAAGGGTTTAATTTGGCATAGAGCCAATGTATCAGTAGAATATACAAGTAGAAGAGATAATTGAGTAGCAAGAGTTTGCTGCAGAAGAGGAAGAGAAAGAGAAAATGCAGCAAGAGGCAAGGCGCTCAAGGGAGCCAACAAAGGGGAAAGGAAAGAAAAATGTCCATAGGTCACCGCGCAAGTAACCACAGGTAACCCTTCTGTTACCATGTATACCAACAAGAGTACATTTTTTACCATATTTGCTAGGATGCATAGATAAATTTCACTATGCGGACCACGATGTAAGAGGCAGAGACAAGTTTCCAAAATTTGAGCAACAAGTATACCTGGAGAGTAGAGGGGTCAATGCGAAAGGAGTATTGATACTAGAACCCAAACAATGGATAACAAGTTTATATAACACAAGCATAATGAACCTGCTAGAGATCCCACATTTTGGAATGGGTAAGGATGTAAATAACTACATCAAACAATTACTAGAAGTAATGCATAGAGGAATTCAATGGTTGGATAGGCAAGTCTCAATTGATGTCAAGCTAATTGCCAAAATAACAGGCCTGCCCACAGATGGTGAAAAACCTACTTAGTATCTGGATGACAAGACCCAGGAGAAATCCTTGGTAGAGGAAATGAAGAAAAACTATGGAACAGAGAGAGGATTTAGGGGGGTCATTATAAACAGAATCAGTGAACCCAATACAAGGTTAGTGACAAATATTATGTCTTGTAAATTGCTAAGGAAGTGTCACAAAGAAGAAGCGCCATTAAGGGTGATAATAGCAGTTGTGCAGTGCACAAAAGGGATCGTATTTAGCTAGAGTCCATACTTGTTAAATATATTTCTGGATGATTTTAAGGACACCAAGGACTTAGGCACGAAGTTCCACTATTTTTGTTTACTCATACTTATTTCTTTAGAGGGATAGAAACACCCCAAATATAGTGTATTCTATTATAGACTCGAAAATTCCACGCAACATGGTAGGTAAAATTGTGGCACACAACTATCACAAAGGAAAGATAAACAAACTCCAACATATTTGGAAGCAATACAGGAAAAGGTGGTCAAAACTTGTAGGATCCAACCTGAGGTGGTAAATGAATACAAGAATATAACCAACTTCAAAGCATCAAGGTACAAAATGTGGATCGAGGAAAAAAAGGATCCATAGAAGGAGTGGTTGCAGATGCGATATTGTGTCACAGTAGAGGAAGTGTAATGAGAAATGAAAGATTGGAGGGAGGAATGGAAGGTTCTAATGGATTCATCAAAACATAAGAAACCATAGAAAGTGGGCTCCTCATAGAAGAAGAGTAACCCAGTAGGAAATATAAGAAAAATAGTAGTTCACCCAAATCAAACAGGGGGGAGCACAACAACAAGAACACTTATACATTAAAAGAATTTCTCCAATCCTGTTGTTGGCCCTTGACCAAGTTTTGGGAGTTTCTTCATCATGTTGACCTATTTTGGGACTTCGACAGCCTATCAAAGGAGGAGAGCAAGTCGAAGTAGAGATCACGTGATATTGGCCCCCTTTTGGGCCCCTTTTTGGGTTTTTGACGCAACCCCTCCTCAACCCACGGGTCAGAAGGTCACGTACACAAGATCTTTCCCCTTACACTAGCCCAAAGAGCTCTCGAAAATGGCTCCTCTATTTCCCTTTTGGGAAATCTGCACCCACAATCAACTTCGATAAATTCCCCCTTGTACATCGAGAGATCGGAATTCGCACTTCCGCGAATCCGGTGGTCAAGCATCTTGTCTCTCAATCTTCGAAACCTGAAACAATCAACACTTGACCCTTTCCCTTGCCAGTTTCAGATTTCTCCTTATCGTGATTTCGGGAGTTGCGATGTCAAGCAACTCGTCCCCTTGACTTCTGAAACCCGATTTACCGAAACTCCGATGCACTCGCAAGGTTGACCTTTCAATGACCTTTCACTCTGTCGGGACTTTGGACTTCATGATTTCATGATTCCTAATGCAAATTTTTTGGGACTTCAGCCCACGAAAACCTGAAATGGTCAATGAAATTTGACTTCCGTGTCAATAGGGCGCCACCTGTCCACCCTGCCGATTTTTGTGGCCCACACAATCCTTTTGTCCCTTCGGGACTTCGCATTTCATGATTTCACGAGCCCTGTTGCAAGGATTACGGGACTTCAATCTACGAAACCCCAAAATAGAAACGTACGTGCAAATCCAACGACTCTTGTTGGATTAAATCTACGGTTCTACCTCTCCTAAGATTGAACCTTTGGGAATACTTATTGTAACTCCCCTACTCCTCCGTGAGATCTGACGGCTCACGGGAGTTCACGAATTCCCCACAGAGAATTCCGATCGTCCGTTCTTCCCTTGAGAACTTCTGCATGAACTAAACAAAGTATCTCTCTCTGTGGAACTTGTCCTCCTGCGGTCCAACATCGCTACGCTTTCCTTCAAATTTTCATGGTACTTGGCCTCTTTCCGTCCTTTGAAACCCTTCGAGTGTTAAAATCCTTCTGAGCTTCCCCACAACTTCGAGTCTTTCAGAAAACTCCTACTCGCACTCCTTGCGGAAGACTTTCAAACACCTTCAAGTGTTGAAGTCCCTTCGACTCTATGCACACCTGCAACAGTAGTATCTCAACAAGCCATTCAGGTTATGGGACCTGAAGCTCTATTCAGCTTGCACTCACCTTGCACGACTCCTGTGCCTAACTGCACTTCTGAGGAAATGAGAACAAAATCTATCTGGTCTGAGCTTTCAGAGAAAAACCTCTCAACCCTTTGTCAACGTACTCCTTGCGGACAATTCAACTGCACTCCTTGGAGGAACTCTTGCTCAGATAGAGAAACCATTGAAGCTTATTTTCCTTACTCTCTCTCTCTCTCAGATTTCAAACATTCAACAAGAAATCATTCATACATAGCATAAAAGCAATTTCATGACAGAAAGAGTAAATCATTTATGAACATAATATTCAAAGATTCATATACAGAGAATATCTGAACACCATGAGTCTGAATCAAAGTCCTCTTATATTAATTCAGAACTTCTGTACATGGAATTCAGCTACACAACTCTCTTCTTCTTCTCTTTTATGCTCTCAATAGGCATAATATTCATGCTAATGTTACAATACACAATGAAGGTGTCTATATTCCATTTTCCTCTTGTTCTCTAAAACTGTCTAATCTAACATTCAATTCTATCTACCTTCAATAACTACTATAAATGCATTCTACCTACTAAGGATGTAGTGTCCCCAAGGCCGAGCCCCGTTACAGATCATGTTTTATGAAAAGAATTGTAAATTTGTTCTATAGGCTGGTGAGCCAAGTCTTGTATAAGTTGTAGGCTTATGTGTTTTGTTAGGCCAGGGAGCCTAAATGTCGAAGGCCAGGAGCCTGTTGATGTACTTGTAAGTATGAAGATCAATTAATAAAATATAAACACCGCCAGTGCAGACTGACCACGATGAATGAGTGATGGGGGACTAAGCATCCACAGAGTTAGGCAAGGAACTAGGGGCTGGAAGGTGGGAAAGGGGCTGAGTGATGAGCCTAGGGGCTAAGCCTAGGGGGCTTAGGCCCAAAATAATATTTTAATATTATTTCTTAAAAATCCATATGCACATTGTTTTATCTTAAATCCTTTTGGAAGGACCTGTGAGTTCCCAAGTGGTGGGAGGAAGGCGTACGGATGGAACACATGCAGTTCCCAGGGTGACAAGTGTCAACCCTGGTGCATGCAAATACAAGCCTAAACTGAACCGTGGGAGAAAAATCTTCCTCCATTCGGACCCGAACCGTTGAGCGTGAAACGGGGTACGACCTCTGCCAGATATGCTGATTCATCTCTGAAGCCGTTAAGCCTGTGTTTGTCTGAAGAAACCATGTACACCCATGCTCCGAACTATGAGTCTGTGTCTGTCCTAGGTAACCCGGAAACGCATTCCTGAACCAGAATCCCTGTGCTGGACTTGAGTGGAAGCATCCTGTGGTTGTATGGGAAATGCTGAGCTAGCCTATGTTTGGAGCCTGTCCCGAAAAGCATCACCGCGAGATCATCCAGTGATTGCTGAACCATTTTTGGAAGCATTTGTCTGTGTTTCCTATGGATTGTTGTGACCACACAGTACTGGACTGCATGAGGCTTGTTGGCCTGTGAGCGACTCCTCCACGTGAGAGAGGGCGCAGAGGGAGAAGAGAACTCCTGGAAGAAATCCCTGTAGCTGCCATAGAGCCCAGAGACTTCCGGTCTGGTATGTTCCTGTAACCCAAGGTAAGGGGGACTGGCAGCTGAAGGACTGTCTAGGTGACATAGAAGGTGCACTCCCCTGGGGTGGAGCAGGCATGTGGGGAATGAGGGTCTGTGGGGAGTGAGCGTGGGAGATTCCTGGGAGAGCTTCTTCTGATGAATGTGCATGTGTTATCTTCCCTGTAACCTTAGCCTGAGTTTAGATTCCTTGCCTTGGGGTGGAGCTCGGTCTCAGCTTGGGGGTGACCTACTGTTGAGCTGATGAACAGTGTGGTCTAAGGCTGGGAGGTTCGTGGAAGGCCTGCACTTGGTTGGTGTAATTCTACAACCAATTAAAGATAAGTATTGAAGTACGCTTTAATTATGTTGAGCATGACTGTGTTGTTTTGTATCATGTTTTCCACTGTGTAAATGAATTAATGATGAATGCTATAGCTCATTTAATTATAGCAGTACCCATATATTTTACTCTGAGTTTTAAGTGTGTTTAATTGTGTTAAATGCATTTGCTTATAAAACCCAGTATGATTTCTGTAGATTCCATGTACNATAACTGAGAGGTTTGGTAAAACCCGGGTAGTGAAAGGGTACACTACAAATTGGTATCAGAGCCAAGGTTTCGACACTGAGCCTAGATGGGCCAGTGGAGCGGTCTTTGGACCGAAAATGTGAAGAGAAATTACGCCTGGAATGGCCAATTTCGGACGTTGGTTGTCCTAGTGTGTCAAGTTGTTGCTTGGCCATGTTTACAAGCCAGGAGTGTAGCGGTGCGACGAAAACCGCAGCCGGTATGGTCTATGACCATAGGAAGACAAGTCTCTACACCAAGGGTGTTAGAACCATCGGATCTGTTCGGGAGGGAAAGTGAACCCTTGCAACCACCAGATCTGGAGAATGTGCACGAGGTTTAAAACCTTTTGATATTGCACATGAGTTTAAACTTGGGAGGATCATGAGTCGTGAGATCCCTGTGGGATTAACTGCCAACCGTCCGAGTTGATGGAAGTTGCGCAGGACTTAAGTCCTCATGGGTAGAGGAGAAGTCCCAGAGAGGCGTCGGGATATTAGAAGTCGAGAATCGAGACCTTGTGATTCTTGAAATCTCGAGGAGGGATCATAGCTGTGAATATCGGGTGGACACGTGTCAGGAGATTCCGCAGAGTCGAAAATCGGAGAATCAGAGTTCTCGAACACATAGAGATCTCGTCACGCAGAATCGCGATCCGCGATTTCGCGACAAAATCTGGACCGTTCATTTAGTGGACACGTGGCAGAGATCTGCACCATCGGGGAAATTCTTGACAAGGAGTAAGTCCATCGGTGTTGGAAGTTCATCGGGAAATCGGGAAACCCGGTGACAAGTGATTCATACACTTTGAAACTCTGAACCTCGAAACCCCGATGAGAGTTTTGAGTCGGTCACGGGGTAGAGGTCATATGGACCTAACTTAACCGTGAAGGGTTAAAGCCAAAAGGCGCGTTGGCATATCGGGAATCGGGATATCGAATATCCCAGAAGAAAAGATTTTGTGCATTAGAAAATCCCGATACGCGATTTCCCGATAAGGCCTAGGTGCATGGGGCCACATCGACTGTCAGGAGGACAGGTGGCAGATTTATAGCAACAGAAGAAAGGATTGTTGACAAGTCAACGACTGGGACCCATCGGAGATCCCGCGAGCATATGAGCATGACATTGAAATCGTCGAAACCCGACGGGGTAGGGTGGATGTCATATAGTATGGTCCTGTGGACCAGAGGTTGAGCCAAGAGAGCGAGCCAGTATAAAAGCACATCGGGAATCGGAGGATCGGAGGTTGCAAATGCATGTGCATCGCGACGTCACAAATTCCAAAACCCCAATAAGAGGATTGATCACAGTCATGGGCAGTGGTCGTATGGTGAGGCTATAGCCGGAGGGCTAGCACGGACAGAGTCCATCGGAAATCGGGAAATCGAGGATTCCACTGTCAAGCAGTCTAGCACATTCGGATTTGCGAAACCCCGAACCCCGATAAGGGAAAAGGCCTAGGTCACGAGACAGCGGTCACATTGGCTATGGCTTAGCTTGGATGGCTAAGGCATGTCGAAGATCGAAGAGTCGAGGATTGCGAAGACATGCGCCTATTGACAGCGCAAGGGCCGAAACCCTGATAGGAGTAGTCACGAGAGGGAAATGACCATGGTCGGGGCGCATGGTCATTTGAGTCAGAAGCTAGGCTCAAGAGGGTTAGCACGTAAAAGGAGTCATCGGAGATTGGGAATCTGAGAGGACAGTAAACCTCGATATTCGAAATTGCGAAACTCTGAAACTTGAAGTCCCGAAATAACTGAATTAAGTTTCGAACACCCGAAAAACACAGAGCCAGACAGAACTCAGTAAACTTTGTGAAGTTGAAATATCTTTCATTCTTGTTCGTATTATTTATGAATGTTGCGGATTGTTCAAAAAGTGTAATGGCCTGACAAATTTTGAATTCAATTGCACAGTGCGTGTGCAGAGTTCAACGAAGTCCAAAACTCCAGATAATCAATGCCAAGTATGGGGTGGGGAAGAATGCAAATTATCCCTGAAATGGAAGATGAACAAGAAGGAAAGGATGTTAACCAGGGAGTCGAAGGATTGAACTCTAATGGGCATGGAAAAGAGATGGATAAGAAAGGACATATGATGAAAATAATTGAAGGGTTACAAAGAGAGGCCAAGGAGCACTGAGATGATAGCCAAAAGCTCATGAAAGTCAGAGATCGGCAAGGGAAATTAAACTTAAGATTCTTGCAGAGTCTGGAAAGAATAGAGAAGAAACTTGAGAAAGGAAGAGACTCAAGTACGACGGAGAGTCGCAAAACTCATGGGAGAAGAAGCAGGTCGAGGAGTGGTAGCCGAAATCACAGTCACTCCCAAAAATGTTCTGGCAGTAAGACACACAGCAGTTCAAGCCCATCACCTACCAGAAAAAAACAAAAATCCGGAAGGGAGGAATTGAAAGGAGAGATGAACAAAATTAAACCTCCAACATTTGATGGGGAGCATAAGAAGGAGGAAGATGCTGAGACATGGTTGCTTGGCATGAAGAAATATTTCCAGCTGCATAATTATTTTGTTCATGCAGAAGGAAGAATTGCAATGTACCAACTGAAAGGAAAGGCATCCATGTGGTGGGATCAATTTGTGCAGGTGTAGCACATCAAGGAGAAAGAGGTTACTTGGAAGGAATTCAA
This sequence comes from Picea sitchensis, assembly GCA_010110895.2. NCBI lineage: Eukaryota > Viridiplantae > Streptophyta > Pinopsida > Pinales > Pinaceae > Picea > Picea sitchensis. The sequence continues at coordinate 16,921 of SNQJ01S0139551.1, read as the reverse complement.
GAGGTATTTCGAGAGGAAATACCTGACTAAAAGATATTATGACAAAAAGATGAAGGAGTTCTTCGAACTCAAGATAGGCAGTTTGACCATTGATGAGTATGAACAAAGTTTTCTGGAACTACTGAAGTATGTTCTATTCATCAAAGACAAGGCTCTCAAAATTCAGAGCTATCTGAGTGGACTGCCATCTTCCATTGGTGACAAGATTCAATACGATGATCCTAAGACCATGGAAGAAACCATAAGAAGGGAGAAATGCCTATATGAACAGCAAAGGGAAAATGCTACCTTTCAGAAGGCTTGGGATAACCAGAAGAGGTTTAAGAGAGAACAGAGGCAGAAGGGAAGCAAGCCTTCCTTTTTTAGAAACAGTCCTTGGGGACAGTCATCTTTTAAAGAGCCCGGGAAATTTGAGGGGAGTGAATAGATGCCAAGTCTTCCAGCCATGGAGTGTTGGGGCTGTAAAGGGAATCATAGGTATAGAGACTGCCCCCACAGAAAAGACAAAGCAAGA
>SNQJ01S0139551.1:0-11280 GCA_010110895.2 Picea sitchensis | reverse complement strand
CACAATGACCTTGCATACCCTGTCCTTGGTTTTGCAAGTAGTCTGAAAAAGTCAGTTTCTTTGGAATGAACTCTCCACCTCTTTCTCTGGTGTCAAAAGAGATTTTCACATCATCAACGATCTTTCGCCTTCAACATCTTCTGCCTCAACATCCCACCTTTGTGATTTGGCGATGTGAGTCTCTCCACTCTCTTTCTTTTTATCTGGACACTCATAAGACTTGTGTCCAGTATTTCCGCATGTGAAGCACATTATCACTCCACCTCTTCCTCTTCCTCTTCCTCTAGTACGAGGAAAAATATTATTATCAGCATAATCTCCTCTCTGTTTGGTATGTTGCCCTCTCTGTTCAGCATATTTCCCTCGCTGTGAGGTTCCACCTCTCTCAGTTCGAGTCTGAGGTTTCTTCAATTCCTCTTTGGGTTTCTGATTTTTATCTCGGGCAACTGATTTTCCTCTAGGCTGACTTCTGCCTCGACCTCTTTGACCCTGCTTTCGGCTCAGCTTCTCTTCATATTTTAGAGCCATCTGATAATCATCTTCCACCATTCAGATAGTTACCATGCTCATCTCATCCTGAATGTCATATCTCAGGCCATTCATGTATCTGGAAACCTTTTCATCATCGCTTTCTCGATGACCTGCCCTTATGTTCAGTCTGTAGAGTTCTTCAGTGTATTCTTTCACTGTCATCAATTTCTGTCTCAAGTTTTTCATTCTTCGAAAAAAACTAATATGATAATCTCTGGGGATGAATTTCTCCTTCATCTTCGCAATCATTCTATCCCATATTTTGATCTTTTGCTTGCCTTTGCAGTGTCTATCAGCTTGTAGCTCATCCCACCACAATGTTTCATGTCCTTTTAATCTCATGACAGCATGTTTGACCTTCTTGTCCTCTTCGACATCTTCATAGTCAAAATATGTGTCCAGAGCTCTAATCCAGCCTAGAAGCTCCTCTGCATCCAGATTTCCCTCATAAACTGGAATGTTCATTTTCTCTCTTGCACCGATTCTTGCAATAGCTCTAATCAAGCGTTCATTTGCTACATATTCGGCTGCAACTTCCTCTCCTTCATGTTCAGCCTCAATTTCACCTTCAGAATCACTAAGATCCCCAGCACTGACTGTGTGCCTCTATGTTGTCTCCATGTCCTCAAGTCTGGCGCGTAGATCACGCATATCTCTCTCCATGGCTAGATCAAGCATCTGCCTACCCCTTCTTCTTGACATTTCCCTCTCCTCTGGTGGATCGGGTGTTTTCCCATCCCTTCTTCTCAGCGGCATGGCGAATTATCCTTTTCCCTACTACAGAAAGCAAGGAAAACGTTTTTTGCTCTGATACCAAACCTTGATGCAACCCCTCCTAAACCCGTGGGTCGGAAGGTCACGTACATAGGATATTTCCCCTTACACTGGCTTGAAGATCTCTCGAAAATGGCTCCTCTATTTCCCTTTCAGGAAATCTACACCCACAATCAACTTCGAGAAATTCCCCCTTGTACTTTGAGAGATCGGACTTCGCACTTCTGTGAATCTAGTGGTCAAGCGTCTTGTCTCTCAATCTCTGAAACCCGAAAAAATCAACACTTGACCCTTTCCATTGCCAGTTTAATATTTCTCCTTATCGCAATTTCAGGAGTTGCGATGTCAAGCAACTCATCCCCTTGACTTCCAAAACCCAATTTACCAAAACTATGATGCACTCACATGGTTGACCTTTCAACAACCTTTCACTCCATCGAGACTTTGGACTTCACGATTTCGTGATTCCTAATGCAAAGGTTTCAGGAATTCACCCCACGAAGACCCGAAATGGTCAACGAAATTTGACTTCTGTGTCGATAGGGCGCCACCTGTCCACCCTGTCGATTTATGTGGCCCACACGATCCTTTTGTCCCTTCGGGACTTCGTGTTTCATGATTTCACGAGTCCTGTTGCAAGGATTATGGGACTTCAATCTACGAAACCCCGAAATAGAAACGTACGTGCAAATCCAACGACTCTTGTTGGCTTAAATCTATGGTTCTACCTCTCATGAGATTGAACCTTTGGGAATACTCGTTGTAACTCCCCTGCTCCTCCGTGAGATCTGACGGCTCATGGGACTTCCCAAATTCCCCACAGAGAATTCCGATTGTCCGTTCTTCCCTTGAGATCTTCTGCATGAACTAAACAAAGTATCTCTCTCTATAGATCTTGTCCTCCTGCGGTCCGACGTCGCTACGCTTTCCTTCAAATTTTCAAGGTACTTGGCCTCTTTCCATCCTTTGAAACCCTTTGAAGGTTAAAATCCTTCTGAGCTTCCCCACGACTTTGAGTCTTTCAGAAAACTCCTACTCGCACTCCTTGCGGCAGACTTTCAAACACCTTCAAGTGTTGAACTCCCTTCGACTCTGCGCACACTTATAGCAACAGTCTCTCAACAAGCCATTCAGGTTATGGGACCTGAAGCTCTATTCATCCTGCGCTCACCTTGCACGGCTCCTGTGCCTAACTGCACTTCTGAGGAAATGAGAACAAAATCTATCTGGTCTGAGATTTCAGAGACAAACCTCTGAACCCTTTGTCAACGCACTCCTTGTGGACAATTCAACTACACTCCTTGCAGGAACTCTTGCTTAGATAGAGAAACCATTGAAACTCATTTTCCTTACTCTCTCTCTCTCTCTCAGATTTCAAACATTCAACAAGAAATCATTCATACATAGCTTAAAAGAAATTGCACGATAGAAAGTGTAAATCATTTATGAACATAATATTCAAAGATGCATACACAGAGAATATCTGAATGCCATGAGTTTGAATCAAAGTCCTCTTGTATTAATTCAGAACTTTTGTACATGGAATTTGGCTACACAGCTCTCCACTTCTTCTCTTCTATGCTCTCAATTGGCATAATATTCATGCTAATGTTACAATACGCAATGAGGGTGTCTATATCCCATTTCCCTCTTGCGCTCTAAAACTGTCTAATCTAACATTCAATTCTATCTACCTTCATTAACTACTATAAATTCCTTCTACCTACTAAGGACGAGAGAGAATCGCTCAAGGTCCGTTTACATTATACAAGTGTGCCTCCACTTGATGACTTCATTAAATGTTCAAGACATTTTCAAAATTTGCGTTGGGCGCTTTTCCAACTATGTTTTGCCTTTGCGCTCGCTCGCTTGAGATGCTCCTGCATCAGTTTTTGGGAATATGTAACGAGAAGGGGATGTCGGCCCATGGGTTTACTCATGTTTAGGCCTATTTTTTAATGTATATATAGAAGGATAGGCAATATAGAAATATATCGGTGAGCTAAGTGCTAAAGGAATGGATAACTGATAGATCTATGTGATCAAAAGATTGTAAGTGCTATGTGCATACTATGTAAGACCTGTAGAGCTGAGTGAAAGTCCCTGTGAGAGACTATAGAAGGCTTTGGGTTGTAACGCAAGGAATAAGGATCTAGCGAGCTGCGCAAATCTTTTGTCTTATGCGGAGTAAGGGTTTTGAGGCTCTGTTCTTGTAACAGATTGACCGAAGACAATAAAGAAGAAGAGATGATGGATGTAGCCCTAGGGTAGGGTGAACCATGTAAACCATGTGTCATGTGCTTTGTTCTTTGTATTGATGTAGTTACACATTATATGTGAAATTCTCTTATATGTTTAGATAGATCTATTCATGTTTGGTGCTTATTATATGTGAGAATGTTAGATCTGATCTATATATTCATGCTTAGTGCTTGATATGCTCATGCTTATCCATTTGTATATGCTAAGTGCTTGAATACTATAGATTAGTGTGAGTGCTGCAAATCTTTGTCTTATAAGCGAAGTGGTTATTGACTATATATTGAGGAACTAACGGTGTTAAGTTCTTTAGTAAGATTTATAATCACAGATCTATATCCCATCTAAGGTTGCATACACTTGAGTCTTGCAACCACCCCTACCTCTACCTTCGGTGAGACTTAATTTGCTTCATAGGTGTTGTGAAAAGGGTCGGTAGTTAGGGATTTGTTGGTGCATTGTTGTAGCGTTGAACCTTGGTTCTTCCCGTGTGCCAACAAATGGTTCTGTTGTTGGGACCTGAAACTGTGATTGTTGGGAACTGAGAAACAAGAAGCTCTATGCAAAGATTTATCCTGAAATTGTGAAAGATCTGTGCGTAGATCTGTACCCTAGTGTTCAGTATTCTACTTGACTTATAAATATCTATGCTAAAGAAAGAATATCATATATGAAAGAAAGAATCCGGATCTGAAGAAAAGAAGATCAGATATCAAAGAAAGAAGCCTGATCTGAAGAAAAAAAGATCAGATCTGAAGGAAAGAAGCAAGATCTGAACACTTGGCACTCTAAGAAAGGTAAAAGCGGAAATTTTTGACTAAAAGAGGTAAGATATGCAAGCTTTGTTCTATGATAAAGGTAAGAATAGTTAAAAGTCTTAAGATCTCGAAGCTTTTTTCTCTATAGAAGTAAGATAAGTGGAAATTTTTGTTTCTAGAATATGGATCTAGGTTTGTTTAATACAGTCTATCCTAGTTTGAAAGATAGGTCATTAATAGATGAAAGAAGATTTGATATGAGTAGATCTGATAAAAATAGTGAAGGATATATTATACCTATGCAAAGAAATAATGTTCGGACTAACAAATGGATGCAGGATCCTAGAAAGAATTTGTTGCAGGTTATCTCCCATCATCCTAGTGCACAGTACAAAATAAGATGGGGATCATTTAAAAGGAAGAGAGGATTAACCGTCTATTACAGTTGCAGAAGGCCGAGACATATTTCTAAGGAATGTCCTAGTGGAAGACCCAATTGTCTTTGTTGCAAAGATCTAGACCATGAAGTATTGGATTGCTCTAGAATGATTGCTAAGCTTGAAAGAATGAACCTGAATCAAGAAAACCCTAAGGTAGATCCAAAACCTACGGACGAACCTCAGAAAGAATTAGAGAAAGCATTGCTATAGATGAAAGAAACCATGAATGACCATGGAAATGTCATCTTATCATAGATCTTCAAAGAGAAGGAATGCATCGAAGAAAGAATAGGATACTTCGACATTGACTATGTTCTGGATGAGGAAACAAAGATGAATAATATGCCAAAAAGAACCTGGGAAGCTATAGGAAGGCCTGCTATGATCCCTTCACTAGGAGGAATAAGTTTATTCAGAGGAAAGATAGTAAACCTATGTGGAAGGCTCGCTCAGATAGCTATGACTGTCAATGGAACGTCGACAAAATCATACTTTGAGATTGTTAAATTTGTTGAAGACAACGCCCCATTTACCATGCTAATAGGAAAACATTGGATTGATAGAGATAAAGCTAGACGAAAGGAAGAAGAAGAAGTTTTGGAACAGAAGAAGAAAGAGTTAAAAGACTTTATGACTAGAAGTATCACACACTTGATTGAGGAACAGGAGAGCATATCACAGATATTTAATACTAGCAACCCGGATGTTGAAGCTAACATAACACTAGAGGATCCATAGAAGATTGAGTTACCCATCCCAAACAAGGAAGAAGTATTATCTAGGAACCCTAGGAAAAAATTCCAATAGAATGAAGTAACTAAGACCAAAGAAGAAAAGAATCAGAATGAGAAAAGCACTACAGAGATGAAGCTCACTAGAAATAAGGCCAGAAAGTTAAGAAAGAAGAGGGATAATACTGAAAGGTCACAGGAGGCTCTAGAGGAGACCTCGCATAAATAAAAATTGTAGAATTGGAGCTTTGCCGAGATATTAGAACAACGACACATGGCACCTCGCCATGATGAAGCAATATAGCCATTGGGGCCGATATATCTGTTTGAATTCCACTCCAAACGGATAAAAAAGAAATAAAGTTTCATCACCCAACCATTGGACTGAGCCATAATGGATCAAACAGGAGTTAATGAAGGCTCATACTCATTGCAAGACAACCGTTTTCGAATTACCTATTTATCTCATCATGCCATGCACCGAAAACACTTTTGCCAATCGAGAATTTGAACCCATAGAATAACCCGAGTTTATACAGTGATCATTTCGATCTTGTTCTCTATCTCATTACCTTGTCTGAGTTGTTCCCCGATCTCGCAAATTGTTTACCCTGAGTGCATATGTCGGAATAATTGAGGGTTGCAGAGAAATACGCTGAGGAAGTTTTGATTGACTTGATGACAGAGAGAGTCATGTTTGAGAGAGGAGTGTCTACAGGTGTCCAATCATCTTCGATGAGAGGACTGCAGGCCTCTCCATCCACTGCTTGAGCCGGACCATCTAGACCAGCTGCTAAGAAATGCACGAAGCACAGAGATGATATTGCGAATGCTAATTTGATTCTGAACATTCTACTTTCTTATATACCACCTCTGAGCAGTTCAATAAACCAAGACAGTGTGACCAAAGACTTTGAATACGCGTTGGTCACTGTGTACCTTCTGAAATAAGTGCGCAAAGTTTGTGCTGACCAGAATAAGCTCGGAGTATTGAATTTTAGCGACTTCAACCTCGGTGACAGAAAGGTTTACAACATGCTAGCCTCACATAAGTATCTGACAAGAACCAAAGGAAAGAACTCAAAGATTACTCCTTAGTCGTGGACCATGAACCTCATGCAGTCCACGCTGCTTAATGTAATGAAGATTCCTCACTTCGGTAGGCATGAAGAAGTGAACGCATGCAACAAGTTTTTGTTGTCATGATATCATGGAGGATACTTATGGTTGAACCACCACATCATGTGGATCCGAATTTGATTAATCGGATCACAAGGCTTAGCATGTAAGGCCCTGATCCACAGGATTTCTACCCTGGAAAGACCGCAGATCGCGCTCTCGCCCAGAGAATCAAGGATACTTACGAAAATGTAGAGAATTGCATGCGAGGCTACAAGGTAGCCTCTATCTAGAGCGGCATAGTGTGCCTTGCCTGTCAGCGGATCGTAGACAAGCTACTTCGCAAGAACCGACCAACCCAAGTAATTGGATTCATAGTCGACCTTGCAGGGAAGTGCGTGGAGAAACTACAAATGAATTGGGCAAAGTACCTCATGAACTATCTAGAACTAGATTGGAGGGAAGCACAGGATCAATGATACAAATTCCACTTCATCTGGCTTCTTATCCTGATCGCTTTCATCACATGAGAGATGCTGGAAGGTGCGACCTTCCTGAACACCGAGCCATTTGAACCTATGGCCGCAAAGTTTAGTACGTTGTGGTACTCCAACAACATGAACAAGAAATGGAAATCAATTTTCATCTTCCACACATATTATAACCAGTTGAAGGTAGCCATACAGGCCACGCCTCACATAACCCTGAACACACTTCACAGGTTTAGACCCTCGATGAAATTTAGCACAAACTACCAATTTATCTATATGACAATGTGCACTGATGAGAATAAACAACATCTACAGTCATACTACAAGTTAACAGAGGATGACTTAGAGGATATTACCAAGGAATTGTCGATGGACATCCTTCTTCCAGCGGACCCCGTAGAAATTTCCGATGTTGACAACCCCGAAACTATGTCGGATATAGCTGGACCTAGCAAGATAAAGAAGACCAAAGAGGTCCATGATTTAGATAGTACATCAGTGAAGACCACATCCATATCGACAGAGCAAGGAGGTGATGGAACATAAGTCAAACATAAGAAAGGCAAGGTTACACTGCCAAGAGACGAAGAGGATCCATCAAAGAAAATGAAGGTTTCCCCTCCGAAACCTTCTTCAAGGAAGAAAATGAAAGCAACCAGAACCAAATTTGAGACCATCCTCACCTTAGACGACTTTGAATTCATCGTCGCAACACTGAATGATGACTCGTTGGAGATAGCAGAGAAGCAAGAAGCTAAGCAGGAGGAGATGTTTAGTTGCATTAAGGATGAACTCCAAGGAGTGAAACAGGAACTACAGTCCAACCGCACAGTATCCACTATGCTCCTGACAGTTGGGACACCAGAACTAGGTGATGAGCCTCCTCAACTACATTGCATTGCTGATACAGTTGAAGCTCACCTTCGATGAGCCCAGGAAGAGACATCACAAGCCACCCAGGCTTTAGCGCAAGTACAGAAAGAGCTAGAGGACCAAATAAGTGTTGTAAAAAAGGAAATGATTTCTCTCCAAGTGAAATGGGATGAAGAAAAAGTAGAACTACAACAAAGCAAGGAATAGTTTCTCATCGAGCAACTTGAAGTTAAGGAAAGGGTCAACATATCACTTCACTCTATGACAGTTGTCGAAGTAGAGACTGAGGAACAAGTTCCACAACAGGTGGCACAATTGGAAGAGTTAATCCAGAAGCTACAACAACGCATCGTTGACTTAGAGCTCCACACAGTACCTGAAACCCCACAAGAGATAAGGAGCCAAAGAGAAATAGATTCCCACAACCTAGTTGACATATTAAAATCTCTTTCCCTGGAGTTCAAGCACCTCAGTAACCGCAACACCCAAACCTATGAAAATCTCACTGAAAACCCAGAATTGTAGACACTGGAGTCACAGCTCCATGAAGCGCAGAAAAAAGAAGATACACTATAGGCACAGTTGGAGGCCCTGTCAGTTGTCGAAAGGATGAAGAGATATCAAGAACAACGCACAACTCAGCAGCAGATCCATATGCTTCAAAGAAAAGTGATAGAAGTCACCCAACAACTTCAACCGGTGCAAGATAAGGCATTCATGTTGTTTACAGAGGTCGAGAGAGGTCGAGAGCCAAGGAGAAGAGCTAGAACAGGTTGTCCTCATAGTAGAACAACGCTTAGAAGGATTATCGAATGACGTAGTGATACAGGAGTTCACCGAACAAGAGGCCAGAACAAAACAACAAGTCTAAGCAGCTCGAGATAAGCTCAAGGTGTTCGAGGTAGAATTGATCAGACCAGAGTGACTCGGGATGAGTCACGGGTGAGTGTTGGGGGCATGTTGGTCCTTGACCAAGTTTTGGGAGTTTCTTGGTCATGTTGACCTATTTTGGGACTTCGACAGCCTGTCGAAGGAGGAGTTCAAGTCAAAGCAGAGATCACAGGATCTTGGCCCCCTTTTGGGCCCCTTTTTGGGTTTTGGGGAATATGTAATGGGAAGGGGATGTCAGCCCATGGTTTTACCCATGTTTAGGCCTATTTTGTAATGTATATATAGAAGGATAGGAAATATAGAAAGAGGTCAGTGTGCTAGGTGCTAATGGAATGGCTAAGTGCTAGATCTATGTGATCAAAGGGTTGTAAGTGCTCTGTGCATACTGTGTAAGAATTGTAGTGCTAATTCCAAGTCCCTGTGAGAGACTGTAGAAGGATTTGTGTTGTAACACAAGGAAGAAGAATCTATTGAGCTGCACAGATATTCTATCCTGTGTGAAGTAAGGGTTTTGAGGCTCTGTGCTTGAAACCAATTGAACGAAGATAATAAAGAAGAAGAGTTGGTATACGTAGCCCCAGGGTGGGGGTGAACCACGTAAACCCTGTGTGATGTGCTTTATGCTTTGTCTTGATGTAGTTACATATTATATGCAAAATTCTCTGAAATGTTTAGATAGATATATTCATGCTTGGTGCTTATTATATGCGAGAATGTTAGATCTGATCTAGATATTCATGCTTAGTGCTTGATATGCTCGTGTTGATCCATTTGTATATGCTAAGTGCTTGAATACTATAGATTAGTGTGAATGATATGAAGCTATGTCTTATAAGCGAAGTGGTTATTGACTGTATATTGAGGAACTAATGGTATTAAGTGATTTAGTAAGATGTATAATCACAGATCTGTGTCCCCACTAAGGTTGTAGACACTTGAGTCTTGCATCCTCCCCTGCCTCTACCTCAGGTGAGATTTCATCTGTTTCGCAGGTGTTGCCGAAAGGGCCAGTAGTTAGGCCTTTGTTGGTGTGTTGTTGTAGCATTGAACCCCGGGTCTGCCCCTGTGCCAAAACCTGTCACACACTAGAAGAACCGCTTAGAGGCCACTAATGGAGAAACACATAGGGAACATACCATCCCAGCACAACAAGGACAACCACGAGAGGAAATACCAGAGACATATACCCCAATCACAACAAATAAAACAAATTCAAGGCCACTTAAGAGAATCATTTTATAGTCAGGAGGAGCGTGCAAGAAAATGAAGGCATATAAGGATGTCCCCGAGTATACCACAATAGAAGATGATGCAGAATTAGTCGCGGAAAGAGTACATAATCATACAACAAAAGAATATGAAAAAACATAAAAACAAAGAGAGAAGATAATGGAAGAGATGATAGAGGTCAAGTAGGTCTTGGAGCATATACAATTCACCAAGAAACAACACAAAGAAAACACACATCAACAAAAAATAGTGCAAGAATAGGACATGCCAGCGCAGACTAAGGAGGAGACAGTATAGATAATTCCATTGGCAAGTGAAAAAATTATCATTACTAAAGACATGTTGCAAATAGATGAATACATGGTGGAGAAATAGGTCAAGTGCATGGAACAAATGGAATTGGTATTGGATAAGATACCAACAAAAGCGCTATATAGGTTGCAGATGAGCGTCACATAAGAAGTACAATCAAGAGCTAGCATAAATGCGAAAAACTTGGAGACAACCAAGGAAGAGAAGGAGGTGCTAGAGATAGTTCTCAAAGAAGTGCATATCGAATGAGAGGAGGATAATAAACACGCAAATAAACTGGAGAAAATAATTGAGGAAGTATTCCAAATGATCCGAGACAATGCACTAGCAGGATAACTCAGTGTGGAAGAAAAGCTAAGGAGGATAGCACAAACGATATATGGGTATAAACATGAGATAGTAGAGTTGGTTGGGAACATGACACCAACCACCCCTACAGAATTTCAATCAGATAGGAAGCAGCAAGAAACAAAATAGACAGAAACAATTGCGCTACAAGTAAAAGAAGTAGCAGAGATATACGAAAGGACCACGTAGTTTTGGACGAGCCTAGTAGAAGACGAAGGGATCGATTAGATGGATCAGATGGAAGAACAGATGAATGTAATAGTCCAGGATTTGAAGCAGATAAAAAATATGATGAGTATTTCAGATAAGCTAAAAAGCGCGCAGGAGATGAAAAATCTACAAGAAGATCTCAAGACAATCCGAGGGGAAAGAAAAACAACACAAGCTATGTTGGAGCCCCTGCAGGAGAAAGCAGAGAAGATGATAGAAGACTTGGAGATAGAGAAAGGATGACTGGAACATGCACACCTAGAGAGAATAAAAGTGTTGGAGGAGAACATAACAATGCAGGTGGTGGAAACCC
>SNQJ01S0139550.1:5227-22821 GCA_010110895.2 Picea sitchensis | reverse complement strand
TGGGTGAGACCTTTTCTCCTATGTCACCCAGTTTATCCTTTAAATCTTTGATTCTTGAAATGAAATTAGTAACATTTTCATTTTCCTCCATTTTGATTGAGAGCAATTTGCTTTTTAAAAACAAAACTCGGTTTGTATTAGCAATTTGGTACAAACCTTTCAAGATGTCCCATGTCTCCTTAGATGTTTTGCAATCTCTTATATGCGGAATTATGTTGTCTTTTACAGACATTCTGAGGAAAACTTTGGCTTTGTTTTCTCTCTTCTCCCAATCTTGGGCAGCAGTAGCAGGCTTTGCCTCATACCCCGAGACAATAGCCCAAACCCCGGATGCTTCCAACACTGTTTGCATCTTAAATTTCCAATATACATAATTGGATCCATCTAATTTATTTGATTCATTTAGGTATGAATCAATTAAAGAATTGGCCATTTTAATTTTATTTTTTTAAAAGCAACTCAGAAATTACCTTTCTACTGCCACCACCAAGCCTTCTCCTGCCAACAACAATGCAACAACTCCTTCTGCAATCTCACGATGTAGATAGCTCCTCCAATATCACGAGGACTCCTTCAACTTATATAGTTCCAACACTATCCATGGGCTCACGGGCTCCTTCAATCTCCACACAGTTCCAACGCTCCTCTACGCTGGCGGACTCCTCCACACGGATTGTCAAATGCAATATTGTCAAATGATGCACCGATGAGATCAGGATGTGTTTTGCTGGATCCGTAGACTCCACCACCTGATCAAAAAATGATTCACGGGCATATTTATTCAAGAGCACCCTGAGCGACCTTCAATCTGAGATGCCTCCAATTGATAATGACAGATACGAGAGCCGCCTAAGAGACCTCCAATCGGACAATGAAACCTCGTCGCACCTCTGAGCAGTAGAGAGTTTTGTCGCTCTTTTGCTACTTCATTGCCCCCTAAGAGGAGAGACCCGCAATGATTTCAATGACGTCATGCCCCGTTTGTTGCTACATAAACAACTCTTCCTCGGTTTACTGTTGCTCCTCCTCCGAGATTTGGCGCTGTTGACTTCTTGACGTCCACTCACTTTTCTATCTTTCATGCACACGCTGCGAACGAACTCTCAGGTCGCGCAGCCTCTTTGACAGAGAAGGTCGTGCACCTCTCCTACATGCATCGAACCAACGACAATGACGTTCTCCTCCTCCACGCACAAGTGTAGACAGATATCTCAGCACACTGATATCTCAGTGAATGTCTCACAGTCTGATTTGGGCGCTCTCCCTCAGTCAGAGCCTCTCGAACCCTTACTTGCCACGCCTGAACGGTCACATGCAAATCGTGGCTCTTCAGACACTCACACCAGGTGGCTCTGATACCATGATAAGATGGGAGAGTAGAGTGATATGAACAAATATTCAATTACATTAGAAAGTATATTAGATAAGTAGGAATTATATATTCCAACAATAAGCACGTTATATTTTCTATAGTGAACAAGCTAATGTGGATGCCACCTATGAAGTATGAGAACCATTGCAAAGTTTATACTGTCACTCAATTCAAGTATGAGGTGACCACAATTGGTTGAGAATGAGATCAATGGTTCGACAATAAGCTCTAATTTCACTCATGACTTTGCACTTTCTTCCTGTGATGTGAAGATAACACAAATTCCTCCCTTCCTCATTGATAAGGCACAAGGTGTCTAATATCTTAATATGAGACTAAGAGAGAGAGATGCTCTAGCTAATCTAATAAGATACCCATAAATAAATAGTAAAACCCATAAATAGAAGAGATTGGAATAGATTGTTTATTTTCATTCATCTAGCCAAAGGCCTTTTTATTGTCTTACAAAGGGTCCACTCAAACTAACTCCCTAACTAAAAGAAATAATAAACTAAATGCACACAACCCAAAGGATGGAAAAAATTATTAATAATGTAGATGCTTGCAACTCAAATGTTGGAAAAAATGATAAACAATGTAATGTACATAACTCGAGGGTTGAAAGATGGAGCTTCTCTAACAAACTTTATCGGATTTCCTAGGGACTACGGTGTCATGAGGTGGTTCACTTCCCTATAGTGTTGTACTGAATAAGAGGGCACCCATGTTTCCTATCAATTCCTCACGATTTATCTTGAAAGAATCCTCAATATCGTCTTGATTTAAGAATGGCTCGAGGGGAGAAAGAAGGTTAAGACATGGTTAGCAATGCTAAGTATGGCACTGCAAGAAGAGGCGTAGTCGTTTGGATAATCGTGCTATGGTGGAAAACTGAGTGGTTGCATGACTATTATCGTGTGGATCTTCCCTTTGGTAATGACATGTAGTTGTCACTTATGGAAAATGTTGAAGTGTTGTGTTGGAACAAGGATGTTGCCTATGTAGAGAGAGAAAGCCAGTGACACATATAAACATGTTAACAACAATACATCTAGGAAGTGAAAAAATGAGAGAAGCTTAACCATAGATGTGCATAGCAGATAGTGTATTGGTTGAGGGTGTAGGCTAAATAATTGTGTAATGTTGAAGAAGTCCAATGTGTATAGGAGCTAGATCATTATTAGCTTTGATTCTCAATCTAGTGCAAGAGGCATTATGAGTCCCAATGGTGAACTGGTGGCATCATAACAAAGAAAAGGCTCTAACGGTGTAGCATGAAGCTAATATAAGAGTGCCTTTGGTGCTAAGACAAGTCTCACTGTTGAAGAAGATGGTGGTAGTGCTAAGATGGATTGTAATGCTTGGCCTATGAGAGAAGAGGTAGGCTCATCAACTCTACCCTTAAAGTTGTTAATCCCTACATGTATATAGCTTAGGCGTAAGACGAGGGACCTAATAGAGGGGAAATCAAACGAGAGGGTGGTAAGACATGAGTTGTTGATGTGATCCTAAAAGGATGAGTGTGCTTTACAATCCCCTGCGACTCTACTTTGGCAAGGATGTGATAGACTTACTAGAAACATAGAATTCCTAAGGATTTGTATATGGTAAGGACATTCAGATCTAAACTTGTAGTGATATGACATTGCTACCCACTTGTGTGTTGATGCATAGAACTTGTCATAGAGATGACGTTATCAATATCACATGAAGGTGTCATGTTAAAAATCCAATGTGTTTCTCCTCGAGTGTAAACAAGTAAACACCAATGATTATAGTGCATAATGGACATGGAATGAGTTGTAGGGTTTAATTTATCACTAGTGGTGATGTGTATCCATGATAGCAGAGTATAAATATCAAGAGAACATATATATACATGGTTTTGTTCCACTAAAGGATGCAAAATGTATCTGGGAAGCATCGTAGAATCCATCTAAGGTGTAGTGTTGATGAGGACAACATTTGGTTGAGTAGACATAACCACATAATGTTGAGGTTGTAGCATTGATGTTGCTATAGAAAGAAGAGTTGCACTACTACCTATATTCCTATAATTCTAAATTGTTGGAAGAGATAGCTTGTAATGAGATGAATCCTATAGTTGATGAGTAATAGTGGATGAAGGAGCTGATGTCTACAAAAGTGTATTGGTTAGGGGTCATTTCTTGTGAATCCCACATGTTGTTAGAAGAGGACTATTCAAAGAGTGATCAAGTAGAGTTGTTGTAGATATCATTCTTGTAGCCACTGGGAACACGAGGGGAATTAGGGCATGGGGTATAATAGATGATATGTGCATAGGTGTTGGTGGGTGTGTGCCAGAGAAAAATAAAGGTTGAGTTAAGATGGGTTGGGGAGGCTAGGGATTTAGAATGCAAGTAGTAAAGTGAGAGCACACTAGGGTAGAAGGATGGGAATATACCACCTGAAGATTCTAGATTAGGGAAACTATAACTAGATGAAATGGTTGGATGTAAAGTACAATTGAGAGAAATGCATTTGTGCAATATGACTTCTTGGGTCACAATATTACGGGGAAGAGGTATTGTAGCAGAGGTGAGTTTGTAGGTTTTGTCATCTTAAAGAGTTGATAGGTATTGTAGTGGGCACCATACAAAGTGTTTCATTGTTGTTGATATGGAATGCCCAAAAGTAATCAGAGTAGTCAAGGGGAGAGACATTGAATCCAACAATTTCTAAGAAGGGCCTTGTGGCAAAGGTAACTACACAACGCTTATTAATCATAAGACAAGGATCACTCAATTGTACCCAACCCAACTAATAAGGAGAGGGGTGAGGGGTGGTGGGCAACTAAAGATGATCTACAAATTTATGGGAAATGAGATTCTTTTGGATACTATTATCAAAGATTATGGTGGTGAGTTGGTCTTTGATTTGAAAATATTGTAAAAAGAACTCAGTAGACCTAGAGAGGGGGAAGAAAGTTCATTGGTAATTAAGAGTAGTGAGAGATTTCTTGCAATAGGGTTTGTAAGAGAGACTATTTCAGGTTGGGGAGAAGGGTTAAGAGATTGGTGTGCCTCGATATAATCAAGGGATTTCTAATGTCTATATAAGGATTTTCACGTGGATTCCTAATGTAAGAATTTGCACTTTGCAACAACATGGTTTGAAGTCTTGTGATAGTTGCCCCAATGTGAGGGACAAGAGGAAGATGGATCTAGATTATTGGGGTTAGCAGGGTGTGTTGTGTAAGGGGAATGATGATTTGGAGAAAGGATAAGGTTAGGGTTAGGATTATGGGAGGGAAGTAAGCAAGGGAACTTGTCTAATTTGTGTTCCACGATGAGGGCACAGATAAGGCTTTGTCTAAGGTGGTGCTCTCAAATAGTGCTACTTCATTATGAAAAACTACCAGAAAACCATAATTAAATTTAATGACAAGTACCTCTTCAAAGTCCTTAATCTATAGTTGAAGTCTAAGCTTGGAAAAGAGCTTGATGTACTATTGTACACTCTAACTTGGAATTCGGTGCAAATGCAACCACCGACACATTAATTTTAACAAATAACATAAAGGATAAAAACACCTTCTCAAGTATTGGCATAAATAATCCCAATTGGTAATGCATCCTTAAGTGTCACTAGTGGATTATTCCTTGTTGAATTCGATGTAGATTTCTAAAGAGGAAGAGTGAGATTGCCACTAGGCTTGGGTAGGTCCTTCTAAGTAGCTTCTAGCAAGGAGCAAGCATTGTTCTGCATTCATATCCAAGCAGGTTTGAAAATATGTGGTTAGATTGCATATCCAATAGTCCAAAACATCTCCATGTATTTGTCCAACATATTTGGGCAAGGAAATAATTTATAGTCTCCGTTTGAAAAATGGGAGGGGGAGCCCTAAGTTGTAGACACAATGCTTCTATGATGACACTAGCCAATTCCTAGACTATTGTTATAGTGTCAGTTTCCACCATTGAAGCATTGATGATCTTATTGACCTAGTACCTATCCTACTTACAGACAACTCTTCCCCATACCTCATTGAGATCTTCTAAAAAATACTTTTTTGGAACTTGTATGTGCCCTAGCAGTTATGCAACACGCGTATACATGGGTTGCTCTAAGGAAATTCACATACATGTTAATGAATGCTTAAAAAAACATATTTTTTCCTAATTAAACGTTGAGTTACACTGCTTGATTGGGATTCTGAGGTTTGGTTGGTTGCCTAACTCCCTTTACCCATACTCAATTGTCTCTAACCAACTAAAGACAACTAAAATAGAGCATTTGGTCCAAGGAGGAAAGGTAATGATTCATTGCATTACCAAATATCCATTTAGCTACACCTTAAAATACGTAACCCCATATACCTCCCTATTTATACTAGTTATTGACCTGGGAACCCTTGTCTCCAACCTTCTTTGATAACCTTTCTATCTGAATAGGAGTCTCCCTTACATTCTCCTCGAGTATGTTAGTGGATCAAAGGTCAAGACCAACATTTATGGCAGGATCTTGGGTGGAGGGACCCAAACTCTCTTTCGATAAGGGCATAGATTTGCACATGACAGTTATACAACGTAACTACCAAAACTGTTGAATACTTATGAGAAACTCATTCCTTCGAAAAGCATTGTGTTTGTAATGTTTAATTTTCAATCATTTCATATATGTTGTGTAGAACACTAGTTTCTTTGATTATTCCTTTACATTTAATTGGACTAACATGTAGTTATTAATATAACTACCTCTTTGCATAGGCTTGTATGCTTGAGAAGTTCTTGCTTAAGTTATGCAGGAAACTATTGGAAAGAGCAAGGAGATTCCAACTTGTTGGGAACAACTTATCCCAGACATAGGGTATGCGATGGGGTATCCTTCTTCTCCTCAAGATAGTAAGTTATTTCAATTGAATCATTTATAATATCTTTGATGTTTGTTTTCTTTTCAAATTTGTTTTACGGTTATAGATTTGCTTTCTGGTAAGCCCACTATTGTGGGGGACTTTTTTCCACAGAAAGCATAACTAAAGTGACCATAGGAGTCTATATACTTGCTTATCTCGCCTTGTGGGTGAGTATATAGGGTTCTTACATACCTTTTCCTTGATTTTCTTGATTACTTCTTCATTTTACTATTGAGTTCAATCTTTTAGAAACTAGAGCTTTATTTCAGTCCTTGAGTCCAATCATTTTTTCTTGTTTTTTTCTTGAAATTTTGGATGTTGTATGCATTGTTCTTCAATGATAATAGCATACATACATGGGTTGTAAAAGGGACGGGTGCGTTTCTCTTTTTGTTGCATTGTTTTGCTTCATATTTGAAAAGAAAATATGTGCTTGTAAGTTTTGTTTCTTCATCTTGAAATAATTTCCAAGGAAAAAGAACAAAGAAACCCCTTTTCTTTTCTTTTTTGTTTTCTCTCAAAGAAGTTGCAATGTGCACTTTGCATCAAAAAGGGAAAAGTTTGCATTTCAAGGTTTGAAAGATTGTTTATGCATTTTTCTTTTTGAACTCTTTTTCATTGAAGAATTAGAGTAAATTTTCTTTGCTAGTGTTCTTATAGGTTTCTCTTTTGCAAGAGTCTCAAACAACATCAATTTCACTTTTGTATCATTTGAGTAAAGAACAATGCAGCTAAAATGAAGTCTAAATTTAAAATTTACTAGACTTTGTTTCTAGAGTTCAAAAACAAGTTTAGGGTTAGGGACTTGGATTGGGATTGGAGAGATAACTCTTCAAGGATGGTAAAAAACATAGGAGTCTGAGATATGGAGAATCAAATCCAACTGTCGTATAGGAATAGTGTGAGCCTCCTCCTAACCTGAAGTTAAACACGAGGTTGCGTAAAGGAGAGCCAATGAGATATCCCCTCCAAAACATGGATGAAAATAGTAGAGAGATTGTATTTTGGGTTTTTTTCTAGTGCTCATACCTCCTTGAAGTTTTTCTAGTGCCCATACCTCCTTGAGGCGAGTTGCTTTAGAGCTTGAGCTTTGTTACCACCTTACATATGTTTGATCCTAAGTGTATGGAAGCTATACCCTTGGATGTTGACTACAGGTTGAATCCTTAGTTTCTTTCTAGGTTTCTCGGAGGTTATGGGGGTTTATTGTGGTACCTAAGGCAGACATTGCATCATGCTATCAATACACTTGGAAGGTGCCTCGCAAAATGAGGGTACTTGCACCAAGTAGGTATGATAATTGGAGGTCAGGGCTTCACTTCTCCTCCTTCATTCATCGGTCCTCGAGAGACTTGATCAAAGCATGGGATTCACGAAAGGTCCCTTTCCACTTTTTCATTTCTTTGGAATCGAGACCTTATCCACCTAGGATAAAGTTTTGGATAATTTGTATTGCAGAGGGTTTCCCGTGGTACCTAAGGCAGACATTGCATCATGCTATCAATACACTTGGAAGGTGCCTCGCAAAATGAGGGTACTTGCACCAAGTAGGTATGATAATTGGAGGTCAGGGTAACTACTTCTCACTCCTTCATTCATCAGTCTCGAGACTTGATCAAACCGTGTCGATTTCTGAAAGGTCCCTTTCCACTTTTTCATTGCTTTGGAGTCAAGACCTTATCCACCTTGCCTAAAGTTTTTAATAAGTTGTTTGTTTGCGATGTTTCTCTTAGGAATTTTTAGTGGAGTGCTACTTTGTATAGTTGGTCTTAGGTTGTGTCTATATCACCTCTTTTGGATCATTGATTCAAGGTGATCGACCAATCGCTCTGTTGATTGGGAAGGACCCATGGTATTTCTCTTGAAAGCATGGATCTGCCGCCTATAATGCATGGGTTCTTATACCACTAGTTCGTCAGAGTCAGTGTTTGAGACTTTGTCAGACATGAACAATCCCACAAGGGATGAACTTGTGCATAAGAATGTTATGGATAAATTTCACCCCTACCCAAGGGGATTCTTGTGCTTTTCCTTTCTTTGGAAACTTTGGTTCCCCCTTGATGGCCACTTGAACATTCCTGGGTTGAATGTAGTACTATCGGTTTGGTTGTGGACAACCATGAATGTTCCAAATGATCTTGATGCTTCTCAGATAATAACCTTATGTCATGGGCATCGAATGGATGTTGATCCTTTACCCTCTTCATCTGTGAAGTCTACTCCTCCTCCTTCTCTCTCTTATGGTGAAAGTCTAGATAATAGTAACCAGAAGTCTAAAGAGAATAGGAAGAGGAAGAGTAAGAAGAAGAAGCCACCAACCTATACTAGTCATGTTGGAGATTTGACACCAGCCTCTACTAGTCATGCTAGAGGCAAGAAACCAACCTCTGCGAGTCATGTTGGGAGCGTAAGTCCAGTCACTGCTATTCATACTGACATAATGTCAACAACCTCTGCGAGTCATGTTGAAGAAAATAAAATAGCCTCTGTGAGTCATGTTGGGAGCGCAAATCCAGTCGTCATTGCAAATCATACTAGCATTAAGTCACCAACCTCTGTGAGTCATGTTGGAGACCTATACCCAACCTCTATGAGTCATGTCGAAGACAAGAAACCAACCTATGCAAGGCATGATGAGGGCATGAGTCTAGTCATTACTAGCCATAATGGAAAAATGTCACCAACCTATGCAAGTCATGTTGGAGACATGTCACCAACCACTGCAAGTCATGTTGGGGGCATCAATACTATTGATAATCCTAGACGAATAGGATGTAAGCCCAAATTCCCTTGTAATTTTGCAAGGGATATCATCTTACTCATATGAGCCCTACTATTCCAAAGGTACTAAGATTGTGGTCCTTTTCTGATGGCCCTTCTATTTCTGAGTCATCTTCGGTTTCCTAACAAAATATTCAACCAATGGTTGATGAAGTGGTCGTGTCGATGCAACCTTTGGCTGATCCCACTCTTCTTTTGGGGGGTGATGCATCTTTTGACCATGTTGTCTCGCATACTATTCAACCATTGGTTGAGGAAGTGGTCATGTCGATGCAATATTTTGTATATCCCACTCTTCTCTTAGAGAGTGATGAGTCTAAGGAAATGATATCACTAATGCAATATTCAGTCGATCCCAATCTTCTTTTGGGGAGTGATGTGTCTTTCGACTATGTATTTATAATTTCTAGTTTATTACCTTCCGAACAAGGGGGAATTCCACTCTTTTCAAGTATGCTCCCTCCAAGTTCTAGGTTGGTTTCCTTTTATTGGAATGATCTTGTTGAGCCTCACCTTCCTTCTTCTGCACCTTTCCAGATAATGGTCATGTAGGATGCTCCGCAACTATTTTATCCTCCTCAACTTGGCAAGATTTGGGTTCACCCAAGCTTGTGTCAGCTACCAATGAGCTATTGGATTTCAACAGAAGACCTAGTGAATGTTTGGGGATTCTTCCTCAGTTTCCTATCACGTTAGGTGGGAAGACTATCCTCATCGATATTTTAGTGGTGCTAGGCCCTTTAGACTTCAATATGCTTCTTGGGTGTGATTATGGTTATGCTATGAATTGTGTGGTGTCTACATTCTTTCATGTGATGCATTTCCCTCACAATGGAAGCATTGTCACTATTGATCAACTTTTATCTAAAAATCACCATCCTAGTTCAAATTTAGCTCAGGCTTCTCCTTTGTATGTTCCTAGTGTTCGAGTAGACTCTTCCTTGCCATGGGTGAATTATGCGGCAACTTATCCTCGATGTTCAATTTCTTCTGAGAAGGATCCTTTACAATCATGTTGGCCTTCTCAAGACAAGGTCTTGACGATTAATCAAGTGTTGTATCCAATGGGGGCATGTGAGCCTTTACTTTCCCATTTTGTCTCGAGAAATCCAACGCTTCCTCTTGAATCTGATTTTACTATTTGTGAGACCTCGATCCCTGGTATTGTTGAGTCTTCGAGTCCCAGTTTACATGGTTTTTTGGATGTTGAGTTTCCTTCTAATGAGGCTATCCTTAAAGCTACGATTATGGATTTTCAACCTATTCTTTAATTGGAATCTTTACAATTTGGTTACCGAAGAACCCTTGGCCTGATCCTAGTAATGAGTTCTACATGAAGAAGTATTATGCATAAGATGCAAGGTTGTGTGGTTCTTTGTACATATTGTACTTTTAGGGTTTCTTGTTTTCAAGTTTTGTATTCCATGGCACTTGTTATTATCATAGGCTTCTACATTGGACTTATTAACTTTTGGATGAGTTTTGTTGGTCTTATATACAAGACTTTGGAGGTGTTTTATTTGGTGTCTTTTACCCATGTCGATCCATTTTGACAAGTAATGATCTCGAAACTAGAATATAGGTTATATTTTCCCCTTCATGCATTTTTGCATTATCCATTACCTGTTTCATTTCCCCTTAGGATTGACCCCACTGAGTTGCAACATGGAACCTTATTTTTTGTTTAGAAGTGTTTTAATTCATGTGGTAGAGTCTATCGTTCATGGGAGCCCTAGTTAGAACCTTGTTTGCAGTTTGGTGCCCATACTGAAGTACTTTCATAGGCTCAAGAAACCTATTTAGTCCTGCCATGACTTTGTTTTGAAGCCTCATAAATTCTTCTCTTTCTTATTCTGGCTATTTACCCACAAGGCTCCCATACTTTTGTGTTCAAGTTGTAACTGCATTGCATACTTACTTCTCACACTTTTGAGCCTATTGTCGACTCCAACTTGTTGTCATTCATCCTCTTATGCATTCTTGTTAGTTTATAGCTTTGCAATATTTTATTTTGTGACTTGACACCTATATCCCTGGAAGAAAAATTCCCCCAAGTATCCATATCCTGCATGTGTTTCCTTGCATTGAGACTAAGTATGTTCCTTGCACTTGGAACTAGTTTTCTTGTTCGCAAAAAATGTTTCCTCCACTTTATTATATAATTCTTTTACTCTTTTTCAAGATTTCATAATATGAAAAAGACAAAAAATAAAATAATAAAAAAAGAGCATGGGAATGAGTCTTCTTTACCATTATTGGCATCAGCCGAGTTGCCTATGAACAAAGAACAAAGTTTTGAGTCTTGTATCAACAATTTGGGTTAGTATGACTTTAAGAAATTGAACCAATTACACAGAGTTTTTACTCCTCCACCAGGTTATTATTCTAATCACTATGGAGATTATTTCCTTGCCTCCTACATCATTTACTTATGTCAATGTTCATTTTTAGTTGATGTTGCGTAAGTCACATATTGTGTTATGTTCTTGTTCAAAGGAAGTTTCAACCTATGTCAGCCATTCTACAAAATTCTTGGCTTTGCAAGTCGGCCTTCCCATATGTCAATTACTTCTCATAATAAAAAAACATCTTTGTCCTATACTCGTGCTGGTATGGAGGGTCCCCATTGACTTCATGTCGATGAGTTAAGCTCTTATTGACTATGACACATTGCTCTGAGAGTTTGACTGAGATTTGCACCCTGACCCTATTTACATCATTGATATGTGTCCTTTTGCTCAACATATGTCATTCCATCATTGGTTATTGATTGAGTGGTTTACCTTGTGTTCAAYGAAAAGAGAATTATTCACACATTGATATTTGTGTAGTACCCTGGATTCCATTTGTCCCCATTGGTGGTTTCCTCGGCTTTGTCGACAGTCTTCATTATTGGTTGTTATTCAAAGGGTCTCTTTCATGATTTGTTTACATCTTGTGCATRTGGGAGATGTACTTTGTGGTGGTCCTTTCAATCTTTCATCCGATTCCTTCCAAATATTTGGCTTTCTGTTACTCCTTATGCTGGTTGATGGGGGATGTCTTAATTCCCTCCTTCCAACAAATCTCTTCCTATTGACTTCAGTGCATATTGCTATGGGACATGGATCTAGAGTCATTATTACTACCTTGGGGTTTGTAGTCACTAGTGGCAAGTTCCCTCGCTATTGAAAATGGGAATACATCAATGTCCCCTAATCTATAGATTCTACTAGGTGTTCAACATCAAATCCTCTATTCACACTTGTTAGATTGTACTATGTACCTTGATTCCCATTATCATTATCAGTGGGTTGTATCGCGTTTGTTAACGGTATACATCAATGACTGGTAATCAAACAATGTCTCATTGTGTTCAACTTCAACACATTTATTTGCATAGTGCAGATTTGTACCACGATGATTACTTTGAAGACCTCGATAATGTAGTGGCATCCCCTCTTTTATGTTGTTTCTTGAGTTGCGATTCTATAGTACCATTCCTTACATTGTTACTTGTGAAGGATCGGTTATCCAGTCCTTGCCTCTATATATCCTTCACTGATTTTGAGACATAGATCCACTATGAATCTATTTCGTGGCTATGATTTATTTTTGACATGGATCCACCATGTATCTATTTCATGGCCATGATCACTTCTTTCTATATATACATTCTTCATGGATCCACAATGTACTTCATTTGTGACCATGCTTATAATCACACCTGAGCATGGGTCTGTCCACCTTGGGAATTGAGTTTTCTGACTTGTTTTTGTTGTTGGTTGTTGTCCTTAGATTGGATTCTAGTGACCTTCACCCTGGATTATTTCTCTTTGAATACTTATAATGTATTTTTTCCATCAATTGATATTCTGACCTCACACATTATGGGGCATCTATTATATCCCCAATGTCCACCATTGAAGCATTGATGCTCTTATTGGCCTAGTCCCTATCCTATTTCCAGACAACTCTTCCCCATATCTCATTGAGATCTTCTAAAAAACACTTTTTTGGAACTTGTACGCGCATTGGTAGTTATGCAATAGGCGTATATGTGGGTTTCTCCTAGGAAAGTCATGTACATGTTAATAAATGCTTAAAAAACATTTTTTCCTAATTAAATGTTGAGTTACAAGTTTGGTTAGTTTCCTAACTCCTTTTACCTATACACAATTTTCTCTAACCAACTAGAGACAAATTAAATAGAGAATTTGGTCCAAGGAGAAAGGTAATGATTCATTGCATACCAAAGAAAATATCCATTTGGCTACACCCACCATATTTGTAAGCCCGTAGACCTCCCTATTTCTACCGGTTACTGACTTGGAAACCCTTGTTTCCATCCTTCTTTGATCACCTTCCTATTTTACTAGGAGTCTACCTTACATTCTCCATGAATTTGTTGGTGGATCAAAGGTCAAGACCAACCTTTATAGCATGAGATTGGGTGGAGGGACCCAAAGTTTCTTTTGATAGGGAAAGGCTGCATAAGATAGGTAGACAATGTAACTACCAAAACTGTTGAATATTTATTAGAAACTCATTCCTTCGAAAAACATTGTGTTTGTAATGTTTAATTTGCAATCATTTCATATATGTTGTGTAGAACACTAGTTGCTTCGATTATTCCTTTACATTTAATTGGACTAATGACTAGTTATTAGTATAACTACCTCTCTGCATAGGCTTGTATGCTTGAATTTCTTGCAGGTTGGAGGGGAAACTATCAAAAAAGAGAGAGGAGATTCCAAAATTCGGGAACGACATCGAACACAAGATTGTGTGTGAGTTTATCCTTCTTCTCCTCAAGATAGTTAGTTGTTTAAATTGAATCAATTATAATATCGTTGTTGTGTGCTCTCTTAATAATTTTCTTTCTTTACAGTCATAGATTTTCTTCAGTAAGCCCACTATTGTAGGGGATTTTTCCCCGAAAGTGACTATGGTAAAGAGAGAGGATTCTTCCTCATCTTAAGAGGTATCTTTGCGGGGAGACATTATGTGAGAGAAATCTTGGTATGTCAATGTAGGGAAGAGTTGAATATTTAAGAATAATGGAAACCAAGCTAGCTAGGGGGAATGCCAAATAAGTTGATTTGTCAAGAAAGTGACTAGTGTGGGAGGGCGTCCTCCAAAAATCCCAAAACACTATTGTAAATGAGGGGTTGAAGAAGACGCATAAACATATCTACAAGAGAGGGTGCTTGGGATGAGAGAGTGGTTGCTAAATGGAACCTAATCAAAACTAAATATGAGAATTTGAGGAAGGCATAGATCCAAGAGAAACCTATTTGCAAGAATTTCATGTGTGTGGATGGGTGATATATTTTGGGTGGGAAATAATCCAAGAGAATAAGATTAATGCAAGATTTGTTGGGGTGGAGGATGGACCTTAATTAACCCAAATCTTGTGTGAAAAGTGTATTCTTGGATCATAGGTTCTGATCCCAAATGATAAAGCACAAGGTGCTTGAGATTTGAATAAGAGACAAAGAGAGAGAAGCGCTCTAGTTGATCTAAAGAGAAACCCATAAATAGAAGAGATCAAAACATAGTGCTTAGCCCCATCAATATAGACAAAGGCCTTTTTATAGTTTCACAAAGGGTCCACTTAAATTAAATGTTGAACTGAAAGAAATAATAAACTAATTGCACAGAGATTGAAGGCTAAAAAAAATTATAAATAATGCAAATACATGTAGCTCAAAGGATGAAGAAATGATAAATAATACAATACACATAACTCGAGGGTTAAAATATGCAACTACTCTAAAAACCTTTACTGGATTTCTGGGGGACTGTACTATCATGAGGTGACGCACTTTCCTAGAGGGGCACATCAAGCGAGAGGACACCCATGTTCCCTGTCACTTGTCTCACATGTCGATCCCCAATTCGCTTCAACACTCCTATTCACCCTTTTCAAAAATTTGAGATTTATTTTTCTTTCTACAAACGTCTACATACTCTACCCCCTTTGGATTTGAACCCATAACCTCCTAGAAGGAAATACATGTTCTTAACCACTAGGCCCACTCAAATTTCTATATATATATATATAACTCTTCACTCTCAAATTTCTATATTACACAATTAAATCCTTATCTTCATTTTTTTTTTAAATTATACAATGTATATACAATTTTCATCCCACTTATAATATAAAATGAATCAAATTTTCCTTTTTCAATTGGGTTGGACAATTTTTCAAATTTCTATGTTACACAATAAATCCTTATCTTCGATTTTTTTAAATTGTACAATATACATAATTTTCAGTCCCCACTTTTTTTTTTCAAGGTAGGCTGAGCCTATGCCAGGGCCAACCCCAATATTGGATGGATGAATGATCCACTCATGAGTGGGATGTTGTCACCAGGATTGTGAGAGACTCGGTCGAGTCTGGATGCCCCATGGGACAATTTTATAAAAAAAAAAATTCCTTTTTTCACAATTGGGTTGGAAAAGTTTTAAATAGGACTTTCAACCTATTGGATAGGGTAGGCCTTGAAACTAGTAAGATATGGATTTGTACTCATAACTAATAAATAAATAAATAATAATGAAAAAAAATAAATTTCAACCTATTGGATATGGTAGGCCTTGAAACTAGTAGGATAGAGCTTTGTGCTCATAACTAATCAATACATAAATAATAACGAATACACATCCATTACAAATATAATCATTGGGAAAATAACGAATAAAAATCTATTTCAACCTATCGGATATGGTAGGCCTTGAAACTAGCACGATAAGGCTTTGTGCTCATAACTAATCAATATATAATATAATATAATATATTTTTAAGGTCATGGCAAATCCAGACACCAATTTGGTATATGAGACCCCCTCCACCCAACGATTTTTACTTGTCAAGAAAGTGACTTGTGTGGGAGGGTGTCCTCCAAAAATCCAAAAAGACTAGTGTAGATGAGGGGTTGAAGAAGACACAGAAACATATCTACAAGAGAGGGTGCTTGGGATGAGAGAATGGTTTCTAAAAGGAACCCAAGAAAAACTAAAGATGAGAATTTGAGGAAGGCATAGATCCAAGATAAACCTATTTGCAAGAGTTTCATGTGTGGGGATGGGGGATATAGTTTGGGTGGGAAATAATACAAGAGAACAAGATGAATGCAAGAGTTTTTTGGGTGGAGGATGGACCTTAATTAACCTAAAGATTGTGTGAAAAGTGTAGGCTTGGATCATAGGTTCCGATCCCAAATGATAAAGCACAAGGTGCTTGAGATTTGAATAAGAGACAAAGATAGAGAAGCGTTCTAGTTGATCTAAAGAGAAACCCATAAATAGAAGACATCAAAACATAGTTATTAGCCTCATCAATGTAGCCAAAGGCCTTTTTATAGTTTCACAAAGGGTCCACTCAAATTAAATGTCGAACTGAAAGAAATAATAAACTAATTGCATAGAGATTGAAGGCTGAAAAAAATTATAAATAATGCAAATACATGTAGCTCGAGGGATGAAGAAATGATAAATAATACAATACACATGAATCGAGGGATAAAATATGCAACTACTCTAACAAAATTTACTGGATTTCTTGGGGACTGCACTATCGTGAGGTGACACATGTTCCTAGAGGGGCACATTAAGCGAGAGGACACCCATGTTCCCTATCTCTTTTCTCACATGTCGATCCCCGATTCTCTTGAACACTTATATTCACCCTTTTCAAAAATTTGAGATTTATTTTTCTTTCTACAAAGGTCTACATACCCTACCCCCTTTGGATTTGAACCTATAACCTCCTAGAAGGAAATACATGTTCTTAACCACTAGGTCCACTCAAATTTCTACATATTTAACTCTCCACTCTCAAATTTCTATATTACACAATTAAATCCTTATCTTCATTTTTTTAAAGCTATACAATTTTCATCCCACTTATAAAATATAAATGAAGCAAATTTTCCCTTTTCAATTGGGTTGGACAATTTTTCAAATTTCTATGTTAAACAATTAAATCCTTATCTTCGATTTTTTTAAATTATACAATATACATAATTTTCATTCCCTGCTTTTTTTTTCAAGCTAGGCTAAGCCTAGGTTGGGGCCAACCCCAATATTGGATGGAAGAACGATCCACCCATCAGTGGGATGTTGTCATCGGGATTGTGCGAGACTCAGTCGAGTTTGGATGCCCCATGGGACAATTTTATAAAAGAAAATTTTCCTTTTTTACAATTGGGTTGGACAAGTTTTAAATCAGATTTTCAACCTATTGGATAAGGTAAGCCTTGAAACTATTAAGATAGGGCTTTGTGCTCATAACTAATAAATAAATAAATAATAATGAATAAAAATCAATTTCAACCTATTGGATAGGGTAGGCCTTGAAACTAGTAGGATAGGGCTTTGTGCTCATAACTAATCAATACATAAATAATAATGAATACACATCCATTAACGAGAGAAACAACAAGCTAGGTTTTGACAGATGCAAACACAACAAAGCACAACATGGTTACCAAAGGGGGCGGTAATGGAACCCCCTCATACAAGCAGGTAATGGTGGATAGGGGGAAAGGCCCACGAAGCAGAGTTTTCAAGGAA
>SNQJ01S0139549.1:1961-20682 GCA_010110895.2 Picea sitchensis | reverse complement strand
GCTTGGGCATGGCTTATTTATTGGTGTGGCCATTGCGGCATATGGGAAGGCCAAGTTTGATTCATGAGGTGTGTTTCTTCAGTTGGGTGCAGTTGTGTTTGACATGTGGACTCAGAGTTTGGATTTGGTATATGTGCTGGTTTGATGTATGCTTGGTCTGTACCATGTGTAAGGTCTCGGCTTGACTTGATGTATGCGCAAAGAAAATAATAGACTCGCTTTAGTATCTTAGCAGTTGGTCTCAGCTTGACTTGCATGCTTGGATTTGATATGTGTGGTTTGAGGACTAGTTATATATATGTATTTTTTTTTTGAAATCCCCTTTTAGTGTTTTTTTTTTATTATAGAAAATATACTGGGAAAATATTAACTTGAGTGGGTGAATCCATTTTCCCGGTCGTTGTTTAATTTTTGACATCTTATGAGCATCATTTTTGTTCAAATGAGTAATATTTTTTTTTTGATTTTGAGTTTTGTTTAGTTGGCGAAGCTCAAGGCTCAATCATAACTCATCTAAGAGGCTTGGGAGGTTTGCACTGGCCATTTATCATTTTTTTTTTAAATATCCATTGTTTTGATTTATTAGCTTGCCATTTCGCTCATATTGGTCCCTGTGATTCAGAGCACTCTCCAAATCACAAACCCATTCTACGCGTCCTGAAGAGAAAAAAATATCCCATGATGGGGTAGACTCATTTTGTGATAAACCTTCCAGAAACTTAAGAATTGGGTTTCCTAGGTTGTACAGGGTTAGATGCATCTACAATATGGGTATTATTGTGATTATTTTATGATCTTGTTTCACTTTATTTTACCATATGTAACTCAATTAACACCGATGAAGAGTTTTGTATTTTGTATAAAGTCTCATTTACTAGTAGATTTGTTATTTACCAATTGTTAAAGATATAAAATATTAATTGTATAAATATATAACATATTATATAAATGTGGTATAATGAAATACCTGTGCTTGTTTTACAATATTTACAGGATGGAACTCTTATTGATTCTCAGTGTGTGGAGGTGAAGAGTCATTCTCACAGGTGGCTAGAACCAGGGAGAGTCTATCTTTTTCTAATGCATATACCCTCCTTCAATTCTCTAGGGAAGCATGCACACTCTCACGTTCATTGTCTACTTAGGGTTCTAGGTCTACTTAGGGTTCTAGGTCATCTATGTTTATAAAAAAATTTTAAGTTGCTCCAAGGATTTTAGGCTGTAGGATGGGACTTCTTTCAGGAAATAGTTTGCACAATTATGTGGGTGGTAAAGCCCTAGGTTTCAGTCTTGAAACCAGGCTCTGATACCATGTGTAAGGTCTCTGTCCCCACAGAGCCTTGTAAAACACAAGCTAAAATAATGAATAAAAACAAATTATATCCTGTACAATTTAATCATAACTTATAATCATTTATTATTCAACATAAATTAGATTTATTGACAACATGAAAATAAGCTTACGTAACAACCACATAACACCATATATTCATGAAAATACATAAATAAACATACCTCCGTCTGATGTTAAACCCCTGATCTATGGTTGTCCTCTCTGCTGCTCTGCCCAAAACTGAATCTTCCTCCCTACCAACTAGGAACAAAGCCTATCCATCTCCCTAGCTCTAGGATTCCATGAGGATTCCTGGCCCCCAAGCCCAAAACTCCCAGCAACCTGGTGCACCCTTGTAATAATCCACCCAAACTCCAAACCAGAAAAATACCACAGACAACAAAATACATTCCTTCTCTCCCAATAATGCTTCCTCTCCCAAAAATTTCATAATCCCTTCCCGAAGGCCTTTTCCCCCCTCATATCCTTCCCCATTCACCGTCTCCTCCTTCATTTAAGGCCACCCACGTTATCCCTCCATTTACTACCTTATCCCTCCATTCAATACCGTATCCCCTGTCATATGTAAAGTTTTATAATAAATAAATTAAAGTTATTAAGCCTTTAATTCCATTTAATTCTTTATCCAAACCTTAAATGTGTTAATTAATCAATTGATAATTAATTAATTAACATTATTAATAAATAATTGTTATTTAACTAATACACACTAGGATAGTTAATTATTTAATTAACTATACTTGATCAACCCTGTGCAACTATTTAACTAGGGTTGTTACAACTCTTTTAGAAATTCAACAATGCACAATCGTCTTTTCACTCAAAGACTCCTCAACACATAGGGGTATTTTGTACTCCCTCAGTCTAGTTCAATTTTCAAACTATTTAAAACAAAAGCATCATGAAAACAACTTTTGTTGTCTCGTAGTGAAGTAATAAATTTCCAAAGAAACATCTCGATTATGTATTAGGCCTTTAAGTTATGGTGTTGTAACCTACAACTTTGATATCGATTTGTAACGTACCCATCCAACATGTTGGGACACACTACCGTAAAACGTTCTCCAATAACGCTTTGAACTAACTTGTAACATACATTGTACAACCAATACCAAAACTATTTGTCTGGATACTGATCTGAAATGTACCCATTTCCCAAGTACTTCCAGAGTCTCCCTCTTAGACTAATTATGAAATGTTGTTCCATTTTATAAAACAAATAAACATGGATTCAACACATGCAATTAGCAAGAACATGATAAACCATCAAATAAAGGAACAATTTTCCATGCACATCCAATAACCAACAAGCATGCACACATAAATACATCTCAGATATAATTAAATACACAAAGGAATATACATTATACATAAAACATAGAGAGCACTTATGTTTTCAAGAAAAAATCAAGTAAACATTCACCAATTAGTTGTCGACCAAGGAATTTCCTCCCAACCATAGAAAATGTTGTTCATTCACTCTCAACAATAGTGTCACCCCCGAGCTAGGGCTATGAATCCACAAGGATAGGTCCTAGGACAAATATAAAAATACACCAGTTAGCTAACAGGATCTTAGGTTTTCACAACCACACAACAATTCCAATTTCAAGCTCTCTTCCCCTTCATCCTACAAAACCCAACGAAATGAACCCCTTTCTCTGCCATGTAGTCCCTCGGGATGTTCCGTTTCTCTCCAGATCTCTAGTGCTACTGGTAAAAAATATCCATGTTGGAAATTCTAATTATTCTCAGCTGTGGACAATTCTTTTATAACTCCCATCAATCTCATGCAAACAAGCATCTATTCCCTCCTAGAATGATGTGTATTTTCCCCAAATGCATCTAGAAATGGCTCTCTACCTCCAACCATTTTTTTCCATGCTCATTCCAATAGAAAATGAATGATTCGGTATGAATCGATGATTAAAAATCAAATGAAGAAACAAAAGAAAGAGTGTAAGTTTGTAAACAAAGAAGAAACTCCCAAACAACCCACAAGGGGTGTTTATATAATTCCATGCAATAAATAACCACATAAAATTTTCCCTAAGGAGCTCAAGTAACTAATTCTTTCTCTCCAACAATTTCAATATGGGTAAATAAAATATAATATAAAGAATTAGCACCTTTCCCCCCTCTCTCGTGGAATCATAGTCCCCTATAACTCTTGTCCTTTCCCCGTCTTGTAGCCAACGATGTATTTCATTATTAATATATACATAAGTATTTCATTTCCTAGGAAATCCATCCCCTTCCAACTTTATCGACTCACTATCCGAAGTCACAATTACATAATACATTCTAGTTCATAGGGAGAAAAATCAGGGGTGTTACATGACCTCTTTGAGTAGTGGAGAAAATCTTGTGTGGGAAGGAAGTTGAGCTAATGTGAACAGTAGTATTTGTTCTACCTCTTTGATTTGATTTACTCTGTTTATGCTCCCTTCCTTTTATGCATGTTCAAGTTATTTAAATGAATCACATGATGATGATAAAATCAGAAGTGCACTATTCCACATAAGAGTTGTATCGAAACATACGAGGATAGACACATTATTTGATCTGGGTTCCCAAGTCAATTTAACATCAGAGACACTTGTTAAGAAATTTGAATTTACCACAAGACCTCACCATAAACCTTACCCTCTCAGTTGGGTATCTGATAAAAAAAAGTTAAATGTCACTAAGTAGTGTAGGCTAAGGTTTTCTATTGCTTCTAACATAATAGATTAAGTGGATCTAAATGTGGTTCCTTTGGATGTATGTGGTATTCTATTAGAGAGTCCCCATCTGTATGATAGAAAGGCTATCTTCTTTCGAAAGGAAAAAAAATACCATCTTACAAAACATGGAGTGGAATACATCATTAAAGTTTATAGAATAAAGGACAAATCGACACTTGTTAGTTCAGGCCAAGTAAACAGAGTTATAAACACTAACAAGAATCTTGTACTCACGATTATAAAGAGGGAATGCCATGATAATTCTGATGTTGTTAATTCTCTTGATCCTTTACATAAGAATGAATTTATTGAGACGAGAAAGGTCTTTTAGTGGGAAGGAATCCAACAGAAGAACTTCGACACTTTAAATATCGACATTGTGTGTAATATTTCATATATAAAAAATTATGAAGAACAGAAATAAATAGCTAGAAATGGAAGATGGACAACAATATAACCATAACAACACCACAATAATACCAAAATGATACCAAAATAACACCAGAAAGAGCACTTTGATTACTGAGAGCAATGTTCACTTTCCTCTTCAAGGGGGAAAACTCTAGTAGAGAAGAGCTCTATTACAATAATATCCAAGACAAAAGTTCTCATACCCTAGACTCCTATTTATACTAAATATTTCTATAAAAATAACCATCTAGAGGAAGATCCTTTTAGAAGCATAATCTTCTATCAGGTCTTATTACATCGGACATATTCTTCCTTATTGCTAGGCCTTATTATTATTGACCTTTATTACATCGGAATATATTATTCTACCTACTTGAGGGGTTAGGTCCCTAACATGTCCTCCCCCTTAAAAATAACCTTGTCTTCAAGGCTTGAGATGTGGAAATTGTTGTAAAATGGTAGTTGGTTCCCAAGTGGAATCTATTGGAGTTGTATCTTTCCACTAGACTAACACTTCCTTGATGGTTCGCTGACGCAGATGACACTCACGCTGGTCTAAAAATGCTTGTGGCTATTGCCGAATGGAACCTTATTCATCCAAATAGGGAAGGTTGGTTTGAGTTTGTCACTTAGTTCCAATCACCTTCTTTAAGAAGGAAACATGAAAATGGGATGAATCTTAGAATGAATAGGAAAATATAACTGAAAGACCACTTGTCCCACACGCTTGAGAATGGTATAAGGACCATAAAATTTGGGCGCCAGTTTCTGAAAATGGTCAACCTTGAGGGAATTTTTCTTGTAATGTTGCAGTCAAAGAAACACCTGATCCCCTTCTGAAAAATTGATGTTCAAAGCGACCTTGATCTGCTTGTTGTTTCATGCAATTCTGGGCCATGAACAAATCCTCTTTGAGGGTATAGAGAATAGCCTCTTGAACTGTAAACGTTTGGTCAACCGCCTGTACCTTTGAGACACCTGGAAAATATGAGAGAAATGAAGGTGGATTTTGTCCATATATTGCTTCAAAAGGAGTCATGTGGGTAGTTGTATGGTATGCATTTCTGTACCACCATTCAGCTAGTAGTAACCATTGAGCCCACTAATTTTTATTTTCCGAGGAAAAACACCTCAAATATGTTTCCAAACACTTGTTGACAACTTCAGTTTGACCATCACTCTGGGGATGATAAGTTGTGTTGAGATGCAATTGGGTGCCTTGTAGCTTGAAGAATTCTTGCCAAAAATTGTTGGTGAAAGATGGGTTGTGATCAGAATCAATAGAATGCGACATTCCATGAAGCTTGAAGACTTGATCCATGAAAAGTTGAGCCACAGCGGATGTTGTAAATGGTGTTAAAGAGCACATAAATGAGAATACTTAGAAATATGATCAATTACGACCATGATGACTGATTTATTTCCTAATTTAGGTAAGCCTACAATAAAATCCATAGAGATATCCCGCCAAATAGCAGGGGAATCACAAGCGGTTGTAGTATGCCAAAAGATTTGACTGTTTTTCTCTTGTTGCATTCAAACACATCACATTCAACCACAAAATTATGAATGTCCTGTTTCATACCATCCCAGAAAAAAGAACGTTTGACCCTGTCATAGGTTTTGGTAAACCCGAAGTGCCTAGTTGTGGGTGTAGCATGAATCTCAGAAAGTACTGTGGATTTAAGTTTTGACTCTTTACTTAAATAAAAATGACCTTTGTATCAAACATCATCATGGAGCTAAGAGTACCCTGGGGAAACTAGATAATTCGACTGCAATTGTTGTATCAGATGAGAACTTTTGGGATCGTGTAGCCATTCCTGGTGGACAACTTGGAGCCAATCTGGTACAATGAAGGAGAGAGAGAAAAAGGGGCCCTTCATCTTCATATTTTCGGGAAAGTGCATCCAAAACCGCATTGTCTTTGCCTTTATTGTAAATGATCTCATAATCATATCCAAAGAGCTTATTCACCCATTTTTTTTGGTCTAGGGAGGAAATGCGTTGTTCCAAAAAATACTTGAGGATTTGATGGTCTATCTTAATTTGGAAGCGTTGCCCGAATAGATAAGGGTGCCAAAGATCAATGACATGTAGAATAACCAATATTTCCTTTTCATAGACTGTTTTTCCCAAATTTCTCTCAGAAAGTTGTTTGTTGGTAAAGGCCAAAGGCCGACGCTCTTGCATAAGGACATCGCCAATTCCTTTCCTTGAAGCATCACATTCCAGGACAAAGGTCTTTGTGAAATTAGGAAGGTTCGGGAATGGAGTGGTGCACATGGCCATATTCAATGTTTGAAAAGCCTGAGCAGTCACTGGATTCCAAGTGAAAGAATTTTTTTAAGGAGTGCAATGAGAGGTGCCACAATCTTTCCATAATTCTTAACAAACTTGTAATAATAACCTGTTAAACCCAGAAATGCACACAAGCTTTTGAGAGTCTTTGTGTGAGGCTAATCTTGCACAGATTCAATCTTTTTAGGATCCACCCTGACGTTGACCTTGCCAACAAGATGGCCCAAGTAATCAACTTATGAGGCACATAAAGCACATATAGATTGTTTCAAGAAAATTTGGTGCTGAGAGAGTAGATACAGAACTCGATCCACATGAGCAAGATGGTCTATCCAGGTTTTTCTATAGATGATGATCTCATCAAAGAAAAATAAGACAAAATGAGGGATAAAAGGACAAAAGACATGATTCGTGAGGCTTTGGAAAGTGGATGGACCATTACAAAAGCCAAAGGGCATGACCAAAAACTCATAGTGTCCCTCATGAGTTCTAAAGGTAGTCTTAGGAATGTCTGCCTCTTTCATACAGATCTGATGGTAGCTTGAACAAAGATCAAGTTTAGTAAAGAACTGGGTGCCACTCAATTCATTGAAGAGGTCATCAATGACAGGAATGGGAAATTTGTCTTTAATGGTGAGTTTGTTGAGGGCGCAGAAGTTAGGACACATGCACCAAGAACATTCTTTCTTAAGGACCATGACCATAGGAGAAGAGTAGGGGCTCGTACTAGGGCAGATAACACCTACGTTGAGCAGTTCTTGAACCATTTTCTCAATTTCATTTTTTTGGGAAAAGGGGTGATGATAGGGATGAATATTGTTAGGAATGCTTCCTAGGACAAGGGGAATGGAATGATCATGAACACCACAAAAGGGAGGGAGTCCTTGGAGAGTGGAAAAAACCACTTGTTGTTTAGAGAGGATGGATTAGAGGTCCTGCGGTAGAGAGGGTGTCTTAGTTTCTTATAGGGCATGGATTTGGGAAATAACGCTAGAATGACCTTTGTTAAGCATATTTTCCATGCAATGCGAACTAATGATCTCAGGGGAACCGATGATGATTCCTTGGAACTTATATTGTTGGCCCTCCTCGTTGAATTACATGGTTAATTCCTTAAAATCCATGAGAATGGGACCCAAATTCCTTAGCCATACTGCACCCAACAAAATGTCACAACTGCCCATATCAATAGCAAACATATGAGATTTCAGGTGGTAGTCACCAATTTGGAGACACACTTTTTCACAATTCCCTCCAAATTTCATGGACCCGCCATTGGCAATCATGATTTGGAAATTATTGACTGCACATATATAGAAATTAGTTTCTTGGGCAATGTGGCGATGAATAAAATTATGGGTGATTCCACTATCAACAAGAATGATGACCTTCCTATGCATGATGTAACCAATTAGCTTGAGGGTTTGGGGAGTAGAGAAGCCAGTGAGAGCATTTAGGGAAATGACCAGTTC
Organism: Picea sitchensis; assembly: GCA_010110895.2. NCBI lineage: Eukaryota > Viridiplantae > Streptophyta > Pinopsida > Pinales > Pinaceae > Picea > Picea sitchensis. The sequence goes on along the minus strand of SNQJ01S0139549.1, from coordinate 12,418 downwards.
TACTTCGGGAGGTTCTGAGGGAGGGGTTATGTCAGTGGGTTCACGTGACATAGACACAAGGGGACATTCAACATCCTCTTCTAAAACATCCTCCGAGATGGCCATACAAATATTTTGTTCCTTACACTTGTGTCTCGAAAAATATTTTTCATCACAATTATAACTAAGGCCTTTGAGTTTGCGTTCAGCCATTTCCGCCCTAGTCAATTTTTGGATCTTTGGTGGAGTAAAATGAGGAGTGGTATTTACTAGTTTAGTGCGAGGAATAAAGGAGGGTTACCGGTTTTGAGAAGAGACAAATTTTTGTGGTTCCTTAGCTCTTTTAGTAGCCTCCACCCAACTTTGAGGGCGAGCCATGAGGACATGGGCACGAATCTCATCCTTGAGGCCACTGATAAAACATTCTCAAAAAAAAACATCAGACATTCCCTCGGTATGAAAATCTAGTCGCTCAAAAGTAGCTATAAAGTCTTCCACTGTGCCATATTGTTTCAACTTTCTCAAACGATCTAAATGGTTGGTGTGAGTGTCAAAGCGTTCATAAATATTTGCCACAAAGTGTGTCCAAGAAACATACCCTTGGTGAGTAGTTTTTCTCCATTGCCAGCATTGCCAACATTCTTGATCTATATGGAGAACACCATATCCGAGTTTGGCCAACTCGTTCGTAATGTCGTACAAAGAGAAATAATGTTCCATTTGAGCTACCCAGTCAGTGGGATCTGAGCCATCAAATTTGGTCACATCAACACATGGAAGACGTAGGTCATGCCGAAAGTGACGGGGCTAAAAATTATGGGAATGAGAGGAAGTTTCAACTTCGGTATGCAAAGGTGGGTCAAATAAGGGAGGATCTATAGGGATATTCAGCTTAGTGCAGATAATCATGGCGACAGATTAAAGTTGGGTAGTAATGTCTTGTTTGAGGTATTGTTTGAGTTCCTTGATTTAGGTGGCGATGGAGGAATGCATGTTTTTATTGATGGTGTAAATATTGGCATTGAGTTGTCTCACTTCTTGTTGGGTATCTGTGAAATTATATTGCAAGGTATTAAATCAAGCTTCCAAGTCTTGGCTATGGGTATGGGCCATGATGATGAGGGAACCGAAAAGGGGCAGGTGGGGTGAAAACATTTTCTGAAAAATGATAGGTATGAATGTGATCAGGGCGAAGAGAGAAATCCAATGGATTAGGTCTCAAATAATGGTACCAATGGGATCCGAGGAATACTGCAATGATGAAATGCCCAAATGCTTAATCAAGAAGAAATGTGTAGTAATTTTACATCTCGAATGCAAGAGACATAGTTGCGTAGAAATAGATCTTGTCTGTTTTGTTTTTTTTTTCATCCCCGAAGGTTAGGTATTTGAGGGTTCTATAGACAAGGGTTTTCCCTGTGCTATAGCTCTCTGATATACGTGCGACGTCCAATAGTAGTACTCGACCCAATATCTCAGGGAAACAACTAAGGAGGATAGACCGTGCCCTTAGCCATACTACCCGACTACCCAGGTACTAGAAAGTATCTTCCCGAGTGTTGTTCTCAGTGGCACTGTAGCAGCCAAGTGTCTGATTGGTTTATCAATGGAGTGAGTCAGGAAATCTAGGCCGATCTGTATACAGGTGTTGTCTAATGCACTACGACTCAAAGGGGTACCAACAGGGGTTACAAGGGTGACCAACATATGTGAGCTTAAGTACCACTTGTATTTCCTACGTGTATGAATCCCTGACCGCGGGTTTATGTGCATAATGATAGATCTCTGTAGATTAAAGACACCAGAATGTCTCTACCCTGAAAAAAATTAACCCACAATTTTTTGTCGAGGAAGGTTCTCTGATAGCACTTGTAATATTCCATATATAAAAAAGTATGAAGAACATAAATAAGTAGCTAGAAATGGAAGATGGACAACAATATAACTAGAACAACACCACAATAATACCAAAATGATACCAGAATAACACCAGAAAGAGAACTTTGATTACTAAGAGCAATGTTCACTCACCTCTTCAAGGGGGAAACCTCCAGCAGAGCAGAGATCTATTACAATAATATCCAATAAAAAAATTCTCATCCCCTCGAATCCTATTTATACTAAATATGTCTATCAAAAGAACCATCTAGGGGAAGATCCTTCTAGAAGCAGAAGCTTCTATTAGGTCTTCTTACATTGGAAGTATTCTTCCTTATTGCTAGGCCTTATTAATATTGACCTTTATTACATAAGAATATACTATTCTACCTAGTTGAGGGGTTAGGTCCCTAACATTGTTCCAATGCTCTCCTTACCTGACCTTCACCATCCATGCAAGTTTGAGACCAGTGCCAGTACCAATGTCATAAGGAAAAACGTGATTTTTAGATCTTCTACTATTACATCTATTGTTTTGAAGAAAGTTTTCTTAGCTCATATCAATAATGATGGATGGTATACTAAAGATGAAATCTTCAAAGATGTATGTGGGTTATTCCATGGTTTATAGGCGAAGAAGTTTTGTTTGCAGGACAACTTACTCCACCATTTGAGTAAACCTCGCTTTCCTTCCTACAGGGAAGTGCATGTAACTGAAGAAGATTTTGTTTCATTTGTACTTGGTAATTTGGGAATTGTGATGTATTTACAAGGATGACATTTCCCTCAAAGGAAAATATTTGTCACCACTATTGTAAAGGAATGTGTGTTGTACTTTTGTAAACCCACTATTGAAAGCCAGGGATGTACATACCACTTCCTATTTCCTCTTATCCCTGGGAAATATTTTTAATGGATTTTGTAAGGGTATTACCCATGTATAGTATAATTCATGTCTACTTAGGTGTAGTAGTGGATAGGTTGTTTGATAATCATATTTTTATTTTTTTATCCCAGTATGTAAGGGTTCATTTTGGGTTGTCCACGTTCATTATCTCTAGTTGAGACTCTTGATTGTTAGGAGAATATTGAACAAATTTGTGCCAGCTCATGGACAACATTATGGGGAGGAGCATCGCTTTCCATCCATGAGCCAACATATAGACAAAGGTGGTAAACAATACAATGGTCCAGTTGCTTCAAGGATATTGCAACCAACATCCTAAGTATGGGATGATCAATTATTGTATGGCCAGCCTATGTATGATCAAGTCATGTCTTGTTTCACTCATGATTCACCAGTTTACACTTGTGTTGGGTATTTACCTAATATCCTCTTGGATTTGTTGTATGGGAAAAATGTCAGGGAGAGAGATACAACCCACAAGTTCATTTATAGGGTTTAGCGGTTCAGCCAAGCAGTCAAAGAGCATATGGAGGAAGATGTCATCCTAGATCGAAGACTGAGGACTTCACGCAGAAATGAAATTAGTTATATTTGAGTACACTTAAGAGGTACACAGTCTAGCAAGGCATGGAGGATCGAGAAGGAAAGAGTGAGCTAGAAATCCTCTCACTTACCAGTTGATTGATGAAAGGTTTTGGTGGTCCAAAAATCTCTCAGTGGGAAGGTGTGTTCCAAAAAGGATCAAGAGAAGGCTAATAATACCTCAAAACTCACAAACGCAACTCATAATGCTCAGAATAGCTTCAACAAATAGACAAAGGGAAAAAATTCAAAGTTCCAAAAACTCTTTGAAAATGGCATGATTGTGAAGAGTGCTTCGCAAGATTTCTAACGACGCAAATGAATCATCAAACAAATTTATAGTTTGGAAGATATTCGCAGTCAAAGTTGTGTTCAAATAGGGCCAATCAACAGGGGACACATCATCGTCTGTACTGATAACTTCAGCATGACGTCAACAACTGACATGGTAGTGTGATGTCATTTTATGGGATGTTGATGTCATCATTCCACGTGGCATCACCATAGGCTTCCATATGTCACCTGCCATTGGAATTTTCAGAGGTCCACATGGGCCAATAGGAAAGTTCCACGTCGCACCCTCAAGACATGCCACGTGGCACCATCCAGGGAGAGACATGTGTCCTGTATAGTTGAATGGGTGTGACATCAACATCTAGGTGGACCAATGAGAATATTCCATGTGGCTCAATCAGCAGGCGATACGTGGCATCCCTAAATTTCTCAAGGACAACCCGTATCTAAAAAATTGTAAATATATAATGGCAGGACCCGACCAAATATGGCAGAGGTCCTCCATATCTGGTGACAACTCCATAACTAGAAGTTGCTAGCTAATTCTAGCGGGAGTTATAACGACAACACTAAAATGGGAGCTTGTGGGGTTGACCCCGAGACCTCCCCATAACTAGCACCCTAAATTTAGTGCCCATACAAATCCGCCTAAACGGTCACATTGTAATATTGATCTGCCAAAATTATTTTAAAGCCGAGTTTCACCAGCCACCGGGGGAGAGGAGTGGTCGTACATCCACGGGCATGGATTTCTAGACAAGTACTATCATTATTGCATGTTATAGTGGGCACGAAAACTAAGACAAAATTTCTCTTGGGCCTGGGAGTGCCAGAGTCAGATCGAAGTGTGGAGATAGTCATTTTTGGGTAATTCAACGCCACAAATCCAATGGTGATGTTTGTTTTTTTATGTGAGCATTATTTCTGTAGCTTGATTTCAGAATGAGGTATATTCATGTATTTTCCAAATTCTTTTGTTGAGCTATTGAAAGAGCCTACCCATTTGAGAGGAGGACCCAGAGACGTAGTCCACTAGGGGTGAATTCCATTATCAAGTTTTTGTGCTCAGATCTGATGCTTATGTCTCTTCATTTCTAAGTTTTCACTCCTTTAATGGTGCACTTTAATTTATTCTCATTTAATACAATTCTTTATAAGTCAAGATGAAAAGATCACGAATCATCCATGTATTCTTATATTTGATTTGTTATTCATATTGCTTCAGTTATGAGGTGAAGGATACATTACATGGATGTGAAAACAATGTTCCTAAACGATATCATTCAAGAGGAGGTATACATAGAGAAACCTTTGGGATTTGAGGTACATGGAAGGGAGTCTCATGTACTAGGCTTAAGAAATCCTTGTACATACTCAAACATGCACCCATGGCATCGTATTGCAAGATCGATGAATACCTATAGAGTATGGGTTTTACCAAGAGTGAAGAAGATCCTAACTTGTACTTCATACTTATTGGGTTGGATACACTTATGTTGGTTTTGTACGTTGATTGTTTATTTCTCATAATTCCAGAGGATCTTATTGTAGGGTGCAAAGTGGATTTAGCTAGTGATTTCAAAATAAAGGACATTGGATCGATGCATTATTTCTTAGGATTAGAGGTATGGAATGTATCGGGAGATATATTCCTTAGAAAATGGAAGTATGAAGTATATATATCAAGGAGATTCAATATCGAGGACTATGAACTGATGGCTACACCATTTATTACCAATATGAAGCAAGTGGTGAATTCAAATTTAGAGTTGGTCAATACCAGGCTAGAGATGTGTTTTGTTGTGAAAAAATTGATTCAATTCATGGTGTATCCGAGGTAGGTGCATCGTGTAGTAGAAAAACGTTTTCTAAGGTACTGTTATATAAAGTTTTGCCTCACCCCATGCAACTTGCTCAAAAGGCCTTTCCATTTCCCTATGCAGATTTGAAGTCCCCTTTTGCACTTCCCATAGCCAAAAAATCATATTTTTCCACATATACACACCCTATAAGTTAGAAAGCATGTGTATACATAGGTTGCACCACTAAAACCCACATACATCGAGTTTGGTGCTCAAAATAAAAAATTGTGTTGGGTTTCCATGTCATGTCATGAGATCTATGATCCTTGACCTTCCATATAATGGAAATGTTCTGACTCGACCCTTGAGTTCCATTTGAATGATATAAATTGGGCCATGTCAAAACCATGGAAGAGGAGAGAATTCAAATTTTGAGAGAAAAGATACTCTGGAGAAATTTTGACTTCACATTGAGTCTGCATCCCTTTTCCATTTAAATTCTGAACAGAGTGTTTAGCCCCGAAGCTCTTCCCTCTTCGATGAAGAACCTCATTGCCTCTCTTATATGAGCTTGCCTTTGGTGGAGACCCAACTAGACATGACTTAGTTTCTCGGTTCCAAGACGTGCCGACATGGAAGTTTGTCACTTATACACATCTATTGATAATTTTTTCATAGAAATAATATTTTTCATCCAATTGATATCTTGCAAATATTTGAATTATTGTTCCATGGCCATATTTGTTATGAATTTTAATGGATTATTCTATTGTATGTGATAAAATTATATATTATCACCATATGATTGTATATCTTGGTTGTTGAGGACAACTTGTAGGTATAAATATTTGAGTCATGTGCTCAATGGTGGTCTTCATCCAACGTCTAGATGAGGTAGGCTCTTTATCTTGTCTTGTTAGCATTTTTGTTTACATAGCATACTTGGGATTAGAGTTGATTTCTGTAGTCATTCCGTCTATTTTGGTTTACCCCATTCTATAGAGTGATTTTCCTCACAACATAATTGGCGACCATACTGGGGATTGAATCTTATTTTTTGGGGTTTGGAGTGTTTTTCTCCTTCGATTGCTCTCTGTTATACTCAGTTTCCTCGTCTTCTGATTGATTGACAACCTATTTTTACTTTGAATCTAATTTTCTTGGATTTATACTTACCCTGGAAGTATTTTAATAAATATACGTGGTTTCTCCCTTGACAGACACGTACATACATGAGCTCTCCTTCTATAGGGCGCGTACATATGTAGTTTTTTCTTAAACAGTCGCGTACATGAACCTTTTTTTCTTACTTGTTGAGGTTGGTGTTTGTTGGGTGAGTTTGTATCGTTGTTGAGTCTTCTTGGGTCTCTTTCCTAACTGTTAAGTGGTTGCAGAGTGATAGGGAACATTATTATTGTTGAATTTTCAGGCAGTTTTGTTTATGATCATCTTTTTCAATGGTTGTCCTTGCATCTTGGTTTGATTGTTTGCTTCTTGATACCCTACTTGGATTGTCTCTTTGTTCTTGCAGTCGGGTCTATATATCAAGATGCTATTTAGTTATTTAATTTTCATTTATTTATATTGAAAATACAAAAATATACATTTTGCATTTTGGCATTTTCTCTTTTGGGTTTTTGATATTGATCTTGATACATTTGGAAATATTTCATCTTATTGAAATTGAAGAATTGAATTGAAAGTTGCATTTTGAAAGATTACCATCTTTTTAGAATTTAAGATTAGGACTTAGCACTTTGTTTATGATCATTTCCTTGATATACTAAGTCATAACATAATCAGTTTCACGACCACGTCTCTTGAATAAACAAAGACATTAAAAGTAACGTTGATTAATTAAAATTCATTAAAAACGATTTTATTTTTCAGAGTAGACAAACAAGCATAGGATGTAGGCCCTTGGAATAGGATTTTGTGAATAAAATTCTCCAAGGATATTAAACTCAACATATGTGTATGACCAGGGAGTGGTGAAATCCGTTGTGTAATTAGTGATGTCAGGATGGTCTTCTCACACCGGAGTTAATAATGAGGTCATGCAAAGTTGGTTGCAGAGATAGATCTCTAATACCTTCTTAGCATTAGATATATTTCTGGGGATCTATTCGTATTTTGGGGTCTTGCTAGTACCTTTGCCTCTATGAGAGGCAGTGCTTTCAAGATTTTGGGCTTTGTTACCATGCCCATACGGTGGACCTGACTTACGACTGTTGGCCTACACATTGGTTATATCATGGTGGATTTAGTTTCTTGACATAGATAGCCACATAGGTTACTTGCAGGGGTTATTCTATAGGTACCTTGAGTCAAATAAGGGTCGGACAACACACAACCTTTATGGAGGATTACCTCTCTAGGGGGATCTGAGTGATTGCACTATTAAGCCCATGAGGGACCTTATAACCGATTTTGATACCTCCAATCTTTTTAATGGAGTCTCATTCCCCTCTTGGGCGAGTTATTCCTACTCTAGTGAGGGAGGCCCCTTTTCAGCTATTATATCTTGTTTTTGTGCATTTGGCCTTTTTGTTTATTTTGGCGTGCTCTTTGATTATTAGTTGGCCTTAGGATTTGTTTTAATATCTCGAGTATTGAGTCATCATGGAGCCATATGATCTTCCTCGCAGGTCTCACTATTTGTTAAAGTTACCATCGCATCTTGTGTCTTTTCCTTCTAAAAGGCATAAATTTATCAAACGTGGTACGCACACCTTCACCTACCAGACTTGTGATCACACAAGTATGAGTACTGAGTCAATTTAGAAAGTTCGACTCCCATACCTACTTTAGTTAATGGAACTCCTTTGACTCCTTCAACCACTACAGTTGTAGTGCAGGAGGTTCCTGTCATCACTCCTATCCGATTTGTGGTTTCTACTCAAGCCATAGTAACGAACCCTTTTGGGTATCTTTTCTTTATGCATGGATACAATGCTCAATCCATTCCTTCAATCTCTAACCATTTCTCTTTTGTTATGCCGAATACAACATCTCAACTTTCAACTTCCATTCTAGTGAATAATAAAAGTCCTAGTATTGGACCTTGGGATATGGCTCCTCCACATATCACACTCTTGTTTGGTGGAGATCATGTCCCCCAAATGACCCCTATGGTTGGAATCCAACCTCCTTTCCCTCCTGGGTCTAATCCTAGTATTAATGCTCTTGGATGGAGTAATCAACCGGGAAGACAAACCACTTCTTATATTCCATCCTTTCCACCTTCCTCCTCCACACTTATTCCAATCAACATGTTTGGTATGACAAATCCACCCCTATCCTCCATATTTCCACCCATAGGGAGTCAGTTTCATACTATGGGAAACCCCCATCTTGGAGCTCCTCTAGTTGGGGGAAATGTTTACAACCCTCATTATACTATTCCTATAGGTATGGTGCCCACTCAACCTCTTATGAATCAGTTTGGAGGAGGATATTACAAGATCGAGCAGGTCCATGGTGCATACCAGAACTCTGGATGGGCTGCGATCCCTCAACATGAATTTCCCCAGGAGCATGAGCTTAGATGTCGCAACCCTGACTCATTTTTTTGGCCACGGTTAATTTTCCATACTTGTCAATATTAATGAATGACCTACTACATCATGATCCGTCATGGACCCCCATCCCCACCAAGCTTCCTTCAGACATTACATAATTCGATGGCAAGATTGGCAAAGATCCAGGTGATCACGTTACTACTTTTCAACATTGGTGCTCATATAGTTCTGTCAATGATGATTATATTCGTTTGATACCATTTCAACGCACCCTCATGGGGGTTGCAGAGAAATGGTAAATTGAGATACCAGGGGAACATACGGAAATTTTAATCAGATGGTTTTAGTCTTTCTCAACCACTTCCAGTTGTCGGTTCGTTACGATGTCAGCATAGAAATTTTGTCGGCCCTTTGCTAGGACAAATCCACCCATATCTCAAACCATATCCAAGAGTGGTGTAGACGAAAGAGGTTGATCAATTCGTACATTCTTCTAGAGTTTATGTTTAAATGGTTCGTTAAATCCCTATTGCCTTATATTTCAAAGGATGTTTCTACATACAGGGTAACATATGAAGAGGAAGCTATTTTCAAAGCCCAACAATTGGACTTCATATATGCTCAATCTGGGATGTTATACATAATTCTTCCTAATGCATCGAGGTCAAATTACAACCCTAGAAAAAATTCTGGGCCTCATGACGATGACATTATGGGATATACAAATACTAATTCTATAGACTTGGTGACGAACCAGTTGAAGGAGTTGTCTCTAATCCATTCTGTAGAAGGACAAGCTTTGTCTTCTTCCTCCACTCCCACTCAGTCGACGAATGTGCATTCTGTACATTCATCATCCTATCCAAACAATAACCAAAAACTGAGAGGGAATAGAAAGAAAGGACGTCATAATAATCATAAGGGTGGGAGAAATAATAATAAAAAACCCAAGTGTTATCACTGAAATTTCGTCCGCACATGGCGACAAGAACTCAGCATCGTCAAACAGTAACGAAGTCATTCATGGCACTGGATTAATTTCACAGAATTGCAAAAGGGTCAAAAACTATACAAAGTAACCAAAAATTGAAGGGTGCTTTACAGAAGATGGGTGCACACGCATATGCGTGGAACAGGAACGTACAATGCACGCATGCGTGCACGATGCACGACTGTTAGCGAAAAAACCCGCGCACCTGCTAAACGACGCATTTATTGAATTAGTCGGCCTCCCAACCACTTATGGACCAGCTCCCAACCTAATTTGACCATCAAATCTGAGCTGAATCCACATGGTAGGCTGGTCAAACACCTAATTGAGCCCTAAAGAGCCCCTTTTCACACCTCAAAGGAGTTACATAATCACCCAATGCAATGCTATAAAAATCCATGAAGAAACATCATTTTCTCAAGGAATTTCATGTAATGTTATGCTGCTTAGATTGTTTTAAGGACTCACTCCTTGACAATAACACATTAGCACCATTTCATTGA
>SNQJ01S0139546.1:4118-25203 GCA_010110895.2 Picea sitchensis | reverse complement strand
GATTAATGAGGTTGACATTGAAATAAATATTCATATTAGTATTTCAATTTTATAATGTCTAATAAAAAATTTGCCCAAAAGAGTTTTTTAAATTAAGTTATCTATAATGTTAGAATGCTCGAGTAGAGACAAACGTGGATTTCCATTTCATTAATATGATATACGTATATATCATGAGCTTGACCATTGGATTCATCTTCCAAGAGGTCGCTTGGACTCTTGATGAACTTTCCTATCACTTGGTATTCATATTTCGTCAAGTGAGTAACCTTAATCGATTACGTTTCCAAAATAAGTTCCCCCCTTTAATTCAAAAGGGTGTATGTGAGTCCAAGAAGAGAGCTGAAATTTGAAAGTGGATAGTTGCCAATGTGCTCTAAGGGGTGTATGTGAGTCCAAGAAGAGAGCTGAAATTTGGAAGTGGATAGTTGCCAATGTGCTCTTTGAATCTGGTGGTTTTGGGATGACCAAAAACCAAAAGGATAGCAAAAGTTGATGTTTTCTACTAAATGGTGGTGACGGTTTAAGGTAGACTACGAACCCTAGAATTTGGCTGTAAGGCTCAATGGTTCCCAGAACATTTCCTAATTTAGCTAGAAGTTGATGTAAGATTATGTATTCTGGGAATTGAAAGTGCTCTTGAATGCTGGTTTCAAGATGCACATAAACTGTGCTCTAGCAGAAGCTGTAAGTCTTCTACTAAGTGGAGGTTTAAGGAAAACCATAAAATGTTGTCTAGTAGAAGTTGTAAGTCTTTTGCTAAATGGTGGTTTAAGGAAAGCCACAAACCAATTTGGTGGTTTTGGATGACCACAAAACAAATCATGCTTACTTGTTACTGCTCGATTGACAGGACTTTGAAACTTGAAGTCTGACTGTCAATCATTGATGTTATTCCCCCCTGTCAGGTACAAGGTGAGAAGATGCAAATCCTTCCACTGCAAGATGTGTCAATACTCGATGATGAATTCATCGGTATGATTGATATATCTTCTTGAATGTTGATGACCATTGCTAAGAAGTGACCCACTCATAATGGTTATTTACTCTTGCAGATTTCTTGCATTTGGAACATCCGTCTAAATGATGATTATGCTTTCCACAATTCTCACAAGGATGAAGATCAAAACACTGATCTTCCATGTGGCCAAATCAATGACAATGTTGGCATTTCAGAATCTACTCTTGAACTGGAGTAGGTGAATACACACTTTATCAAAGAAATCCAACACTTTGGAACTAGATTGGCTTGGTATAATCAGGAATATGAAAGGTGACTTCCTTTTCATGTTCGTTACATGTTTTATGCTTGTTCCTGATATATTCCCAAGATTTGATGATTGGCTTGGAAAGATGAAGTTGATCTTCATCTGCATTGTTAGAAAAATAGGTGTGCTCGTTTCACCATAGACAATATAGCAATATTGTCATCCAACCATAGGCACAAAGGCCACCCTCGAGCACCTTAACCTTGACAGAGAAAATAATTTCGGAAGTAATCCAATAGCCAACTAAGGTAGCACACCTTTCTCCAAGGCTAGCGCACCAAACAAGAATAACCAAAGACCAAGCATAAAGTCCAAACCATAACCAAGAGAAAGTCCAAGCCAAAACTGAAATGCCAGTTGTAGCAGCTGCAGTTGAAGGTACAATTCCTCTCCAAACTTGCGCACCACTGGTCTTATGCAATTGTGAGAGTGAGTGTGACAAATGAGCTCTAGCGCCCTCTATTTACACTGGTCTATCTCACTTGACTAGGTCAACTTCTCTTTCTGGAGGCTAATAACTCAATATTAAATATTCTTTTGAGTCGACTTGTCTCCTAGGGTTATTATCCAACTTTTTAGGGTTTCTCTTGCTTCCCAGAATATTCTAGTCTTGTCAAAGGTTACACGTGGAGGTTAATACCTCCTGTAGCTACCATAATATCAACACTCCCTCCTAGCTAGAGAGGTATTAAATGCAATGGTCTTGAGCACAAACAAACCATTCAACCGATAGAATCATCATAGCCACACATGCTATCTCGTGATCAAATCATGAGCACCATCATCATTATCCAACTAGATAGTCTCCATGGAAATCAGAGCAATGACATCCAATAGAACACAACTTTGTTTATTCATAGTAGTATATAACTACTATCCAGTGGTACACAACCACTCTTAGTAGCACACTGCTACTAACCAGTGACATGCAATCACTACTAGTGGATCACATCCACCACAGTAGCATACAACTATTGTCCAGAGACATACAGTCTCTACAACAATCATATCATCCGATATCAACCTGCATAACAATATCATGATACAAATTGAGTCATCTGGGCCATTCTTCCACTCACATCTGTGAGATCTGGAAGAGCATCTGCCCTCAGAAAGTAAAACATAATCCATGGGCTATTTGAACTATTCTTCCCAAACATAGAAGAATAATTGTCCCTGATTTATGAGCCTGTACCATTCACCTAACTGGGCCATTCCTTCGGCACTAATCACAGTGCAACCTGGAGAGAATGAGTATGCCCTAGGGAATGTATGTTCTCGATTGTTGAACTTGGACCATTCACCTAACTGGGCAATTCCTCCGGCGCAATCACAGTGCAACCTGGAGAGAATGAGTCTGCCCTAGGGAATGCCTGTCCCTGATTGATGAACCTGGACCATTCACTTAACTAGGCCATCCCTCCGGCACTAATCACAATGAAACCTGGAGAGAATGAGTCAGCCCTAGGGAATGACTGTCCGGACCATTTCCTATGGAAATGACTGTCCTACACCAACCTCCAAAACAAACCATTCTTCGAAACTGCTCACAACTGTGAACTTCGAAAGAATGACTGCCCGACGAGGTGGACCATTCTACTTGACCACTACTCAAAGTGACTGCCAAGAAGAATGACTGTCCTAGACCATTCCCCCACACTGACCATAAGGGGAATCATTGTCTATGGTACATCAACAATCTATAAGACCATTTTCATTATGAAAATGACTATCTGATCTGGACCATTTTCTGAACTGGAAAATGCCTATCTGTTAGAAATATTGATCCACTTTCCGAACTGGAAAGGAACTGCCCATCCTGGACCATTTTCTGAACTGAAAAATGACTGTCCATAAATCAATAACATATCAGTGCTTCCTCCCAACCTGGGAGTAATCACTTCATTTTCCAATAAGGAAGTCGTCTCCATGAGCCCCAACTTGTCTCTTAAGTACACAAACTTTTCATCTTGGACAAAGGCTTTACCAAAATATCTGCTATCTGCTCATCTGTGGAGATATACTGGAGAACCACTTCTCTTTTCTGGACTTTATCATGGAGAATATAATGCTTGATCTCAATGTACTTTGGCCTGTCATGGAACACCAATTTCTCTGAAAGCTTCACATGGCTCTGATCATTACAATATATCATGATCGAATTCAACACCTAATCAGGTGGTCAAGAAACCAACTTACGGAGCCACATTGCTTCTGTACAAGCATCACAAGATGCAATATACTTTGCTTCTATAGTGTTGAGTGCAACATACTTCTGTTTCCTGCTAGCCCATGGCATCATGGAAACGCTCAAACTGAAACATATCCAAGTGGCACTTCTTCTGTCATCTGCACTCCCTGCCCAATTTGAATCGATAAATTCATGCAACTATATGTCATAATTTAAACGTCCCACAAAACAAATATCCGACTGAGTATTCTCCAAATATATTAACGAGCCAATAAATTGTTAATACATAGACGAGCCTACTGGATTAGAGTCTCTTCAACTTCTTCAGATCTGTTATCATGGGAGTTAGCCATGGATTCACAATCCATCATCCCGGACTTCTGAGTAACCACTATGATACACTTTCTCTGTCATAGGAAGTTTTCGCCACACTTCATTGTATATGAGGTACTCTGCATCAAGTTGCTTGAATCCATACAAGGTCTTCTTCCATTTGCATACATGGGTCTCTCTCTGGTATAAACTTCTTTCTCAATTTGATTTATTGGGAATAACAAACTTTTACATGTAAATTTCAATCCATGGATACTGCAAGAGGTATATCTGGTTTACTGGAACAAGCTGTCATCATAGTCTTCTCCCTCCTTCTGGAAGAACCTCTAGTTCTGAATCTCGCAATGCTTCCATTCATAAGTCTTTTTCACATTTTCTTACATACATTGTTCTTCATCACGACTTCCATTTCTTCTGCTTGATTGCTTTTAGTGGGTTCAAACCAAGATGGTAGTCTTACGATTCTCGGTATAATTACTGGTTGTTCTGGCTTTTCTTTCTTTCTTGGAATCTTCATGTTCTTCCTCATGTTCCTCTTTAACTTTGGGGTCCAGGGAGTCTTCTATAGATTCCATGCCCTCCCTTCCTGAAGATTCCAACTTCTTCCTTTCATCATAGGAACATAGATGTAGATGGACAACCAAGGATACTTAAGACTTCTTCTAGATTCAAACTGAACACGTGCTGCTTATCATGGTTGCTACTTTCAATGGGGAACATGGACATATACTTCATAATCTTCACGAATTCTTCAATGGATCATATCATTTAGGATTAACTCCCTCCTAATCTTGGCTTCATGCATGAATGCATGCTCTTCTTTTGGAATTCTGTAATCAACTCCCTCCATCTAAGAGAGTCCATGCTTCCGTCTGCATCCTTATTGCCTTCTGCAAAGTGTCACACGTCTTATTCTAATTTCCTCTTGATTACCGACTTCTTTCTGATTTGACTCCTTCTGGGTCTCTTCAAGTTTGATTATGATTTCAACCGATCCGACAGTTGTTACTTATATAATAGATTCCTCAGGAATTTGTCAAGGCACTTCATCTTCTTGTAGTCATTGTAATAACAATCCTTATCCTGTTATTCTTCCATAGTTATTGTTTCACTGGCTATCTTTTCTTCTAAGAAATAGATATGCATGATATGTACAAGAACTATGTAAACATGGTATGTACAAGAACTATGTTATAGAAGAATATTGTTACCTTGACTAGAAGAAGAAGTTTTTTTTATCTTGCTTGACTTTCTTTGAGGGTTCCCATTCTTCGGAAACTATTGCTTCATCTGTTTCCTTCCTTTTCTTAAACTTAGGATAGTGGTTCATGTAGTGACCATATTTTCGACAGTTGAAGCATTGTATTTTTGACATATACTTTTCTTGATTTGGTTTCTTCCTTAAGCCAAACTTTCTCTTATTCCTGAAATTCTTGAATTTTGCTGTGAGGACTTGATCATCATATTTATTTTGGGATTTCTCTTTTGTGCTAATCCTTGATTCTTCTTGTGCACATCAATTCCAAAGTTCTTCAAATGTGGGGTACTCCTTTCTTGTGTTCATGCTTGCGACAAATGCATCCCATGTCTTGGGAAGGCCATTGAGTAGTATATTTACCAATTCCTTTTATGAAATGATTTCTTCAATAACTTGTAGTTGATCTCTTAAATGAGAGATTCTTATGCTATCATCATCATTCATTTTCATGTCACATAGCTCATTCTTCATACTCATTAACTGTCCAATGTTTTTGACTAAGAAGAGGTTAGTTAGGGCATCATACATCTTCTTAGATGAGTCAAGATGAGAGATGTAGGGTATCAAGTGGTCTCTTACAGAGTCCTCTATTATACTCATAACGTTGATGTCATTGTCCTTGAACTTCTCCATAACTGCAACGTTCTGAGGTTCCTTCTCTTTTCCTTCTTCAAATTGTGGTTCCATGATCTTTCCTTTCATGATATTCAACACTTTATTCTTGGCAAGGATGAGGTCAATCCTTGTCTTCCATGCTCTGAAGTTAGAAGCCCCTTCTAACTTGTTTTTTGACTTCATAGAGTAAGTCATGACTGCTTTGACTTGGTCAACCTTTGACTTTTACCAAAACTCAAACTTGACGCTTTGGCTTGCTGAGAGTACCAGAAGGTGCGTTAGGCTAGGTAGCACTAGGCTATCTAGGAATTAAGTCAAGCTCTTCACTTAAGGTTCCTTACCAATCGGGTTAGGGCTTCGTTGCTGCATTAAAACTTTGAATGCCACTGCAACTGTAACTGAGCAAATCCTCCCAATCTATCTTCTAGCGGTTATACTGTTTGAAGATAGTGTGGGCCCATAACCTGTTAGTAAAATAGGTGTGCTCGTTTCACCATAGACAATATAGCAATATTGTCACCCAACCATAAGCACAAAGGCCACCGTCGAGCACCTTTACCTTGATAGACAAAATAATTCTGGAAGCAATCCAATAGCCAACTAAGGTAGCACACCTTTCTCCAAGGCTAGATCACTAAGCAAGAATAACCAAAGACCAAGAAGAAATTCCAAACCATAACCAAGAGAAAGTCCAAGCCAAAACCAAAATGCCAGTTGCAACAGTTGCAGTTCCTCTCCAAACTTGCGCACCACTAGTCTTATGCAGTTGTGAGAGTGAGTGTGACAAATGAACTCTAGCACCCTCTATTTATACTGCTCTATCTCACTTGACTGGGTTGACTAATCTTTCTGGAGGATAATAACTCAATATTAAATATTCTCGTGTCGAATTGTCTCCTAGGGTGATTATCCAACGTTTTAGGGTTTATCTTGCTTCCTGGAATATTCCATTCTTGTCAAAGGTTACACATGGAGGTTAATACCTCCAGCAAATACCATAATATCAACACTTATTAGAGTTATTGAATAATGGTTTTTTACTCTTGCAAATTTCTTACATTTGGAACATCTGCCTAAATGATGATTATGCTTTCCACAATGCTCACAAGAATGAAGATCAAAACACTGATTTTCCATGTGGCCAAATCGATGACAATGTTGGCATTTTAGAATCTTCTCTTGAACTGGAGCAGGTGAATACACACTTTCTCAAATAAATACAACACTTTGGAACTTGATTGTCTTGATATAATCAGAAATATGAAAGGTGACTTCCTTTTCATATTCGTTACATGTTCTGTGCTTGTTGTTCCCGATTTCTTCCCAAAATTTGATGATTGGCTTGGAAAGATGAAGTTGATCTTCATCTTCACTTATATATGAAGTTGTCTCACTGAGTTACTTTTGTATTGGCTATTGATCTATATCACCATCATTATATTTGAAAAGAGAGTTTTTTTGAACAAAAACTAGTTCAAAATGTCGAAGATTCTTTCGTTCAAGTTCATCATTGAAGAAGTCAAGTCTAAGTTTGAAACAACTTTACTTTGTCTTGTGAAACTTGCAAACAAGTGAGAACATATTGAATTGTTGCTTTGTCAGTTGTGACTGTATTGTCCACATAAGAGAGTATTAGACTATTCAATAACTCTAATAAATTGTCTATTCGATCCATCTAAAGACAAAATTAGACCTCAGAGGATTTCTTGCAACTCCACTGTCAGACCAGTTCTTGCCAACATTCAATCATGCCCACAATCAATAGTTCATTTTTTTCTAGGAAATCAATCAAATGAACTAATGCCAATATTCAATCATGCCCATAATCAATTGCTCATTTTTCCTAGGGAACCATGGAGCTTGACTCTCATCAACCTGCAACCTTGGGCACTCTAAAGTGTATCCATGAGAAAATTAAATAGTTCAGAGAAGAAATTGACAACTTGAGGATATAACTCTCTCTTAGAGACACCTAGATTTCCTATATTCATTTGCAACTCCATTGCCTGGTGAGTTCTTATATGAAGCATTTTTTACTCTCTTGATGCCTCATGTTATACTTTGCCAATATTCAATCATGCCCATAATCAATAGTTCATTTTTTTAGGGAACCATGGAGCTCGTCTCTCATCAATCTGCAACCTTGGGAAATCTAAAGTGTATCAAGGAGGAAATTAAATAGTTCAAAGAAGAAATTGACAACTTGAGGATATAACTTTCTCTTAGAGACACCTAGATTTCCTATATTCAATGCATTATGACCACCATAGTTGTAGAGGTTTTGACTGGTTGAAAGGTATGGACATAATATTTTTGCGCAGTTAGCCTTGTTGACATTGCGGGTAGAGGAATGAAGTGTTGAAATCAATGAGAGCCATTCTAAACAAGCTTGCAAAAATTCAAGGTGTCATTCACCCTTAACCAACTGGTGATTAAATTTCCTAGACTTCTAGTCCTTGGGATGCATATATAAGAGTTAAAGCTATAAAGGATGTCTCATTGTTGCGAGAAGAATATCAACATCCATAATAGACACATATTAAAATAATACAACTTGCTGATAGTTTCATAAGGATTTACACTAATAGATATTATGTAGCTCGATAAGTATATCTATGGGTAAAACTATGACTTTAGATTGTATGTTGGCAACATATCAATTTTCAATATATCTCTGTCTTATTCAATTGTATATTTACAAATTTAATTTGATTGTCTATTTTTACTACAGTCACCCATTTGTTAATACAAAAAATAATCATTATTCTTAAAAAGATAACATGTCACTATTTTAACTACATCTTATATTTCCCGTGAATGTATTATTATGTGATTAAATCATGGTTAATATATGCATTAACAAATAATTATATATCAAAATAATGTATCAAACCTCATGAGAAATCTTAATATGAATATTTGTAAATCTTAAAAATAAATCTTAATATTAATATTTGTAAATTTTAAAAATGTAAATTATAACTAAATAAAAGAATAATGAAAAAATATTAAAGGCAATGGTGCGTTACAACAAAGTATATTATTTAGTTACCTAAAAAAAAGTTGACAATTCTATATATATTTATTGGAATAAAAAAATAATATAATTTAATTAGCAATAGAATTGTGTACATGTATTTATGATCACAATATATATATTGTGACATAACACAATAATAGTGATGATAATAATGTTATTATAAATAATATCCAACTTCAATTAATATATCAAAATCTATAAAACTTATTCATTTTGTTGACATATGTTTATCACATAATATATAACACATTTCTACCAAATTATTTTTGTGGGTAATGCTAAACATAGTATGATTTTTTAATTTTATTTTTAACTTTTTATTATTTTTTCCAATATCTATTATTATTATTATTATTATTTATTATTTAAATATAATTTTTGTTAAGACACCATACACTGTTTCCACATGCCACAACTATGTTCGATTGATCTATTCAACAATCTAATAGTATACATATAAATATTTGAAAGTCTTTTTCAAGATAGACACACTATCTTGTCACACTAACGACTTGTTGACATAATATCTCAACCACAAATTAACTTAGGAGCTAAACTAGTTAGACAAAATATCTCGCATCCAACTAGATCTAGTGACCTCCTAATCTTATAAGTAGATACATAGAGACAAAATCTACCACACAATGGCTAATACAATAACAACCACAACCAATTCATATGATCATAAGCATCACACATTATTCCATTAGAAAAGTAGGAGTTAATAATTTCAACAATCCCCCTTAACGAGTACTTGTTTTTTAATCTTTGCCAAGTCAAGTATTCATCATCATCTTTTGTTGGTTCAATGTATCATATGCTCTACCAAGAATTGAAACTCTTGATCAACAAACTCTGTATTTGGTCCAACCTGACATTTTCATATCGATGTACCTCAATCATGTAGATATTCTCAAATTGCCAAAGTCCATATAGAAGAACATCCATCCAATAGAATAGACGGGTACCTAACTTTTGTAACCACATATATAGTAGGATTCCCTTCACATTTATGATTCATTCAAATCCTTGATGAAATCCCCCTTAAATTCACATAAAACTTCAGGTTTCTAGGCCTACCACACCACCCAAAGTCTACAACCAACACAATCTACTCATAGAGAAATCAAATGACACATCACCCACTGCTCTAAGTGTTAACAACTCTATAATAGAGCTTCTACACTATATTAAATGAGTTTATCGAAATCATTAGAGACACATGGAAAATGGGTAATTCCCTTTAGATATTGAATACATAGATATAGATACATACCTTTTACATACTCCATCTCATGGAGGCACTTAGTACAAGTTTTTATAATATCAACTAGTTACCATAAACTACTTCTTCCAAGTACGAACTCTAGGCAAGATAAAAGCTCAAAACTTTCAAGGACCAACACTTATATCTACAGATACCATCCTATACTTGTTACAGATAAAAGGTGTGATTCATGTTTCCATATGGTCATTGTTTCTATTAAAAACACCAAATGAACTTTACCTTGTTTTTCCATCACCAAATAATCTCTACTAATACCACAAGAACTATCACCAACATCCCTTGGAACAATTTCCAAAATCTCTCTACTGCATCTAGAACATCATCATGTCCTCCTTTGCTATAATCCCATCATTTGAGCTTAGAATTAACTCTACCATTAACACTTGTCTTCTTCAATGAGAAAAATGTTGTTCACTACATCTTCAATTGCTACAATAACTAGCCAATGATTATTCACCTTAACACATCACTTCCATCTCTCAACCAAAGTGCCCATGCTCCTTTATTAAGGTTTAGTTATATGACTATTATCTAAAATGATCTACCGGTTGGGAACCAAACATAACTTTGGGTCAAACATTGGTATTGAATAGATTGATTGTGACCCTATTCTACTCTAGGGCCTAACATAAACCTAACTATAACTATTGAACAACTAGCCATCCTGTGGACATTCATCCATCTACCGAGACACCTAGGTGCCTAATAATGGTGCTTACCAATTATCTAGGAAAAGAGTTTGGATACATTATGTATCTAAGTCAATCCTACACTCTATGCAACTACCAACCTAAGGTCTTCTAGCACCACATTCATCAAAAAATATTTCATCAAGGAACAACTAGAGGAGANACTAATACCACAAGAACTATCACCAACATCCCTTGGAACAATTTCCAAAATCTCTCTACTGCATCTAGAACATCATCATGTCCTCCTTTGCTATAATCCCATCATTTGAGCTTAGAATTAACTCTACCATTAACACTTGTCTTCTTCAATGAGAAAAATGTTGTTCACTACATCTTCAATTGCTACAATAACTAGCCAATGATTATTCACCTTAACACATCACTTCCATCTCTCAACCAAAGTGCCCATGCTCCTTTATTAAGGTTTAGTTATATGACTATTATCTAAAATGATCTACCGGTTGGGAACCAAACATAACTTTGGGTCAAACATTGGTATTGAATAGATTGATTGTGACCCTATTCTACTCTAGGGCCTAACATAAACCTAACTATAACTATTGAACAACTAGCCATCCTGTGGACATTCATCCATCTACCGAGACACCTAGGTGCCTAATAATGGTGCTTACCAATTATCTAGGAAAAGAGTTTGGATACATTATGTATCTAAGTCAATCCTACACTCTATGCAACTACCAACCTAAGGTCTTCTAGCACCACATTCATCAAAAAATATTTCATCAAGGAACAACTAGAGGAGACAAAACATCTCATTGTATTTTTATTTTAGCTACAACACACCTCATCATGCAAAATCAAGAATGTCTTTTACATCACATAGTGTTTCCATGCAGTTAGCAAGAGATGATGATACATATGACCAAATGCTTCTACCTATATGTTTCTTTGGAGTCATGAACATACTTAGAGTCTTCATTTACATCTTTTACATATTGGTTCAATATTTATCTTGGATCTTCCATTCTTCACTTGTGGTTTATTATAGTAATGTATTCTAACAAAACAACTACACTTCCATAAATTGAGGTTGTTGGGATCATTATGTGTGCTAACTTCAATAAATAGGCAACACATAACAAAATAAACTTTGAACATCACCATAACTTCAAAGACATTTTCACTATCGCTAGCATGCACATGCAACAATAAATCCAACAACATAATTGTGCTCTCAACAAGAACATATGCTAACAACCCCCATTATTCATGCACAATAAATATGCAAAGCCTCCTAAATTGATGCACAACCACATGCACCAAGAGGTCTCCTAATGCACATATCAAGTCTTTCCTCTTGAATAAACATTGTTGAGGTGAATTCCTACCATTGCCTAATTAGCACAACCACATCTATCTCACTAGAATGCATATGATAAACATGGCATATATCACACACCTAATTAAAAAAAAAATCCATTATTGATTAGGATGAGAGGGTATGTGCACTTGCAGTCTATGAATCACCCAAATCAATCAATTGGATTCAGAAACACATGAGGATTTTTACCAAGAAATGACTACTTTATTTTTTATTTATTTATGTGAGCTCTTTGGGAGTTTCTCAAAAGTTTTCCTTCTCACAATTCTAGCACCTTATTGGTTGTGGAGCCTGATTATCTTCTTGATTCATAAGTCTTTGTTTTCAGCCGTGTTTATACCCCATGAAGACTGTACACCCCAGAATACTGTACACCCATCCACGTGAGGGGGTTATAGGGGGGGCTTGCCCCCCCTGTGGGGTCTGGGGGCAAGCGAGGGTTCGGGGGATAACATTCCTCGATGGGGGTTTGGGGGCAAAGAACCCAAAGGAAAAATTGATTTGTAAATGTATATTGTAATTTCATAGTAAATCTGGACCGTTCATTATAAGGTCGTAGATCTGACGGTAGAAGTTATGTTAGGATTTTTATCCCTAGAAGGAAACCCTCTTTTATGAGGGAATTGTATTGCGGCTGTGTATCATTGAAAACATTTTATTATGAGAGAGGAGTTTGTGAGAGAAAGAAGAGGAAGTTACAATGAGTGTGTTGTAGGTTGTATCCCTTCATTTTGATGGATAATAATAAAGGAAGGACCTGGCAATTTCTCTAGTGGACGTAGCCCACACTGGGTGAACCACGTATATCTGTGTCTCTATTGTATTGTGTATCTTCTGTGTTTTATTTATGCATTTGTTTATTTTATTGCTTCGTGATCTTGTTTTTCTAACAACTAGTATTAGAGTGAAAGGTAACTCACAGGAAAAGAGGGTTCCTAGTTAGAGTGGGAGAAATGGCGGAAAATGGAAAGTTTAGGGTCGAGAAATTTAACGGCCAAAACTACTAGTTATGGAAGATGCATATGGAATATTATTTATATCAGAAGGATTTATTCCTACCATTGGGTGGAATAACAAAGAAGTCAACGACCATAAAGGATGAAGAATGGGGGGTTCTTGACAGAAAGGCACTAGGAATGATACGACTGATCTTGGCAGCGTCGGTGGATTTCAATATTTCAAAAGAAAATACAACAAAGGAGTTGGTGGACGCATTGGCTAAACTGTATGAAAAATCCTCGTCGTCCAATAAGGTATTTCTAATGAAGAGATTATTTAATATGAAGATGTCAGAAGGTGGGTCTGTTGCAGATCATTTAAATGAATTTAATATGGTTACTAATCAGCTAAGTTCTGTAAAAGTGGACTTTGATGATGAGGTCAAGGATCTTATAATCTTGTGCTCATTGCTAGAAATATGGAACGACTTGGTCATGGCTATAAGTAAATCTGTCTCTGGTTCAAACACTTTAAAATTTGATGATGTTGTTGGTGTTATCCTTAGTGAGAAAATGCGATGGAAAAACACAGGTGAGGCATCAGGTAATGCGTAAAACATGGAGAACAGGGGAAGAAAAATGGATAGAGGAAAGTGATCAGGGAACTGTGGGAATTCTAGGAAGGGCAGATCCAAATCCAGACTGGGAAATATAGAGTGCTGGAATTATGGGAAGAAAGGACATCTGAAGAAAGACTGCAGAGCTCCAAAGAAACAAATAGATGGACAACATGAGAAAAATAAAAAAGCAAATGTAACATGTGATGTGTTACAAGATGCTTTGATTCTTTCTGTAGATAATATTTCTGAGTCTTGGGTAGTAGATTCAGGGCTTCATTTCATGCCACACCCCATAAGAAACATTTTTTAGATTATGTTCAAGGTGATTTTGGACTGGTTCATTTGAGTGATAGTGCACCATGTACAATTCTTGGAATGGGAAAGGTAAAAATAAAGAAAAGGAATGGAAACCAATGGTTGTTGAAAGAGGTAAGACATGTTCCAGATCTAAGGAAAAATCTAATTTCAACGGGGAAGTTGGAAAGTGAAGGTTGTATATCTATATTTACAGATAAGGCATGGAAGGTTGCCAAAGGATCATTGGTGATAACAAAATGAGAGAAGGTAGGTACATTGTATTTATGTATTGGTATACTGATTCTTCTATCTATTTAGCTTCTATAGGAGTGGATATAACACTGTGGCATCATAGGCTTGGACACATGAGTGAGAAGGGGATGCAAATACTTGAAAAAATAAATTTGTTGCCAGATCTTAAACAAATTGATTTGGAGTTCTGTGAGCATTGTGTTTATGGAAAACATAAGAGAGTCAGATTTCTCATAGTCGAAAAAGAAAAAAATATTGAAAGGTTAGAGCTTGTGAATATAGATGTATGGGGACCCGCTCACGGATCATGTCTTATTGGCTCTTGTTATTATGTTACTTTTTTTGATGATGCAACTAGAAAAACTTGGGTTTATTGCATTCAACAAAAATATGATGTTTTTGATACTTTTAAGAAATGGAAAGATTTGGTTGAGAATAAGACATGAAAAAGGTTGAAGTGTCTTAGATCAGGAAATGGAGGTGAATATTGCAGCAATGAGTTTGATGATTATTGTTCATACCATGGGATTCGTAGAGAGAAGACAGTTCCGGGAACACCACAAGAAAATGGCATGTTAGAAAGGATGAACAAGACAATCATGGAGAATGCAAGGAGTATGAGATTGCTTACTGGTTTGCCCTTACAGTTATGGGAATATGCTATAGATACTATTGTTTACTTAATAAACAAAGGACATTCAATCTCTTTGGATGGTGGAATTCCAGAGGAGGCATGGACAGGTAAAAAGGTAAACTATTCTTTTTTGAAGGCTTTTGGTTGTGAAGCATTTGTCCATATTGATAAAGAAAATAGAACAAAGCTTGAGGAAAATCCAAGAAGTGTACCTTTATTGGACACAATGTTAATGGTTTTGGTTTTCGCTTATGGGATTATGAAAATCACAAAATTATTAGGATTAAAGATTTCATATTCAATGAAAAGGTCATGTACAAAGATCAGTTGCTGGGAAAGAAACAGGAAAAAGAAAAACCAGAATACACAATGCTTAATGAGATCATTGAAAAATAAATTCCAAAGGTACCAACAAATCAAAATGTACAACAACAGGAGAACTAGGTACCTAAAACTCCTGCAAGTGTTGTTAGAAGATCTATTAGGTTAAGTAGACCCCCTCAATGATACTCTCCTTCATTGTGTTATTTAATGTTGACTAATTATGGTGAACCAAAATGTTATGAAGAGGCAATCCAGGTAGACACTAAAAAGAAGTGGGAGAAAGGCATGAAAGATGAAATTGATTCCCTGGTAAATAACCAGACTTGGGACTTGGTTCAATTTCCTATAGGAAAAAGAGCATTGCAGAATAAATGGGTTTACAAGTTGAAGGAAGAAGATGGAGGCAAAAAGAAGTATAAGGCTAGACTTGTTGTAAAGGGGTCTGCACAAAAGAAAGGTATAGATTTTGATGAAATATTTTCTCTTGTTGTTAAAATGACTTCAATTAGGACTATTTTAAGTCTTGTGGAAGTAGAATATTTACATCTTGAACAATTAGATATAAACACAACTTTTCTCCATGGGGATTTGGAGGAAGAGATTTATATGAAACAACCACAGGGGTATGTGGTCAAAGGGAAGGAGAATTTGGTATGCATGTTGAATAAGAGTTTGTATGGCCTAAAACAAGCTCCAAGGTAGTGGTATTTGAAGTTTGACAGGTTTATGACAAAACGAGGTTATAGTAGATGTCATTCTGATCACTATGTTTATTTTAAAATGCTAGAAAATGAAAGTTATATTATCTTGATATTGTATGTAGATGGCATGCTTGTTGCATGCTTTAATATGCAGGATATAAATGTGCTCAAGAAGAAATTAGCTAATTCATTTTAAATTAGCTAATTGTCTCAGGGTGAGTACATAGAGAAGGTGTTGGAGAGGTTTAAAATGTAAAATGAAAAACCAGTTAGTACACCTTTGGCCAACCATTTCAAATTAACTAAGGAAATGTGTCCCAAGATACATGAGTAGATAGAATATGTGTCTAGGGTCCCTTATTCATCAGCAGTTGGCATCTTGATGTATGTGATGGTTTGCACAAGACCAAATATTGCACATGCAGTGGGAGTTGTGAGCAGGTATATGAATAATCTTGGTAAAGAACATTGGGAGGAAGTAAAATGGATTCTCAGGTATTTGAGAGGTACTGCTACTCATGCATTATGTTTTGGAGGTTTAGACACTGTTCTACAGGTATATGTTGATTCAGATATGGCAGGTGATAAAGATAACAGGAGGAGCACCATAGGGTATGTTTTTACTGTAGGTGGAACAACAATAAGTTGGATTTCTAAACTGAAAAAGGTTGTTTCACTTTCAACAATAGAACCAAAGTATGTTGCTGCTACAGAGGCTAGTAAAGAAATGATTTGGTTACAAAGGTTTATGGAGGAATTGGGAAAGAAGAAGGAAGATATCAGGTTGTACTGTGACAGTGAGAGTGCCATTCATATTGCAAAGAACTCATCCTTCCATTCGAATACTAAGCATATACAACTCATGTATCATTTCATACGATCTGTCTTGGAAGATGGACATTTGAAGTTGGAAAAGATACATACTAGCCAGAATCTTGCAGACATGTTAACAAAGGGAGTAACCAGGGAGAAACTGAGTTCCTGCTCAGTTTCAATTAGTCTTCAAGCATGAAGGTGAAGATGAAAAATTTTCTAGGTCCAAGAAGGATCATAGTCCAACTGTAACACCCCTGTTTCCCCTTTCCCACAGCTTGTAATTAATCATAAAAATAGGATTACCATGCTAAGGCATGTGGACGATGTAAATGTATTATTGTTAAATTTCCCATAACTGACTGTTGGGGGGTGAAGCCTTGAAGTACGAGCCATGATATATCTAGAGGAAAGAATCAATTAATGAAGGAAAGGACTGGTGGTTGAATAATCAACCACCCCCATGAATGGAAACATGGGCTGTCAGCCCGAAGTACCATAGAGACCTGCAGACCCGAGCTTCCTTCTGACATAAAGAACATGATAGGTCGAAAACATTCCTAAAGAAGGAAGGTAATATACATGCACAAAGAAGGTAAGGAAAGGGGACAACAAGAGAAGAGACACCAGATGAGAGCGCAAGCTCGGAAGGAGATGCATGAACCAAAAGGAAGTGCAAAGAACACAACCTGAAGGACCTGAACGTGAACTTGATGCCGAGGAATCATCTAATAAATCTCGTAGGGATACTGTGACAGAGAGAAGGTCTCTGATAGATGACATAGTTCCCTAGTGATATCATGGCTTGGCACGGGGGTGGGCAGAGTGCTAAGGATGAATGCCTCTAAGCCTATGGTTGGGTGGAAAGGAACACACCCACAGTCATTTAGTTGGCTGCAACTTGTAATAGATAAGTATTCTCATACCCTGTGTAATTGAGCTGTAACTGTGTAATAAAATTGGATATATTGTGAATGTTTTCAGGGATGTGCATGTCTGCTTAATGGTTATACTGTATCCTTTTATTTCTTCTTGATTGTGTAATTAGGCAAGTAATAAATTGTATGGTTCAGACATGACTTGTACTTGTAAATGATTGAGCCTTGTGGTGTCTTAAGCTAGAGCAATGAACTGTGAGTTTGTCGACCTTGGGCACAACTTCACGTGTGCATGTTGACACTCCTAGTCGTTCTTAGTCCCTTGGAGGAAGGAGTTTGTTAAAGCTCAGGAGGGATAGTGCACATATGCACAGGCTCTCTGCGAGGCAGGCAGAGACCGAGAACCTCTTAAGTTCTAGAGTTGATGAATGAGTGCAAGGGGTGCGCGGAAGAAGTTTTCTAAGTGTTAAGTTCAAGAGAAAGAGCGCAAAGATCTTAATCCTTTCAGAGCTAACAAGGATCAGGAAGAATAGTGAGATTGAAGTATCGAAAGGGAAGGGTCCTTTGTTTGGAAGATGAATGAATGAGATATGTTCGGGAAGAGCCAAGGTCTGTTGTGACCTTTGGATACGGGAAAGAGCGCGAGAGTTAACCCCTTGAGTCCTTCGGACTTCGTGAGTTCGACAAATTGAGAGAGTTCGTCATAAGGGAGGTAAAATCCCCGAAGTCCCAAAGTCCTGAAGTTAATCTGGGCCTTAGATCTAAGGATGCCGAGGAGCCATCTCGACCGTTAGATCTGTGAGGTAGTAAGTTTGGCGTTGACCGCTTCGGAAGAATAGAGGCTTAATAATGCCAAAATTTCCGAAGAAGATCATAACCGTCGATCACGAGGGACATGTGGCGCTCGATCTGTAACTCCGAGTACAAAGTATTTTGGACGAAAAAGGTGTAGGAATGTTTGAAACTTCTGAATTCCAAAGTCCTAAAGTAAATCAGGGTCATCAAAATCCCTAAGGACACGCGACGTCGGATCGTGAACTTCAGAGGTTTTCCACTCCGAAGGATTCACGTGGTGGTCGTCTTGGCGTCTGGTCATAGCCCACGGTCAAATGAAAGTATAGGGGGATGAAATAACTCGAAGAACTTGGGTGAGGATATCTTCCAGCTCTAAGCTCGTTTCAGAGCATGGAGACCATGGCTAGAAATCTCTGGAAGAGCATAATGGACTAGAGACCCCGAATGAGGGTATTGGTTCTCCTAAGAAGAGAGAAAATTTGAGTCCCCACCGCAGGGGTGTTACAAATTGGTATCAGAGCATGGTTACAACACTTGGCCTGCTTAAGCTCATGCATGAGTCGTATGAAAATATTTTTGTAGGAATTTAAGGGGTAAAACCCTATCTTACCGCATTCCTAAGGGGCGTAGAAAACCTCTACTGAAGAGAGGAATGAGATTATTTATTGTTGATAGATGTTTTGGAAATTGGCACTGTATGTTTCTAATGTCCCCCAAAAAAGAAGTTCACTTCACTGTGCAATTGTACGTGCTGTTGTACAGTCATAAGATTTAGTTACCAAGGCTAAAGATGGTCCTATGGAGAATGTTACTGCCAAACATAAATCATCTGCATAAGTTCCTTGAGTAGAAGGATGCAAATTTAAAATATAGTTGGGATTTTACCCAACGATATTGAATCATGCTAGTCTGTGACAAAGGAAGCCTAACATTTCTTGGGAAATGATAGCCGACCCTACATGAATGGGATGATGATGAAGAACACTCATCTTTAAACTAAAATAGTAATGTGAACAGATGGAGATGATCCGTAGCAGTAATGATTACTGCTTTAATGAAGGGTTAAACCTAGTATAGATGTATAAATCCTCACGATCAGAGGAATGAGTCTGGTGACCATTCCCTGAAAAGGGAGAGCATGCGCAACTCTCGGGTTTCAAAGTGGACAGAGAAACGGATTTTGTTTTTTGGTACAGGAATTGCTGGACATGGTGTTTCTAATCAAGCCGATAAACGAAGTTGTAGAAATATAGAGTGATTGAGTGAGAAATCACCACAACCTCCCTTGCTTGGTGAATAGGAAACTAATTTGCCAGAGTTCTCGTGGGAGGAGGAGAGTGGCCTCCATCCCTGGCTGTGCTGAACAAAAGAAGGAATTCTAGGTGTAATGGTCAAGACCGATATTGACCTAAAGGTAATCTAGATTTTTGAACTAGGATACTTAGTAAGTAACATAATTTGAAATTGCATTTGGGATTTAAGGGAATAATCCAAATGGTCATTGGTAATAGACATTAAATTTTTAAAATTAAGATAAAATGGTTGACTAAATGTTGTTCCTGTATGTGGTAAGGGAGGTGTTGGGGCACTTCTAGAAGCCCAATGGGTCAGATTGACACCCAATGGTGGATGGTAGCCATTTAGATATAGTTGGAAGCTAGTTTGGCTGATTCTAATTTTTGTTACCTTGGGCATGGTTATAATTTCCCAAATTGTATTTATAAGTTGGGTAATCTTCTAGGGAGGTTGAGACAAGAGCATTTTCTTGCTAGCTGTTATCGTATGAGAATGGAACCTAGTTATGACTATGTCTGATTCAACTTCCATGTGGATGTCGTGTGAATGACTGCAAGCTCTCAACTGAGAGGGAAACTCAGTGTTGAGTATCCCTATGAGACTTGTCATAAGGATGGAAGAAATATCCTTGGAGGAGGATCTGGAAGTCTGAGATGCCCTTGTGAATGCATGACATGGAAAGGGTGCAAGCGATGAGCTTTCATGATGAATGTTTGGTTAGGTTTGTGTGTGTTTATGCTGGAATGCATGGATTTAATGCATTGTGAAGCTTCTTGATATGAAGCCTGATAGTAATACCAGTTAGGTATGAATGATATTAAACATGAAAGTGATGCACATGTATGATGTAATGATATATTTATACTAAAGGCACATTATGGTTGCCTTGATGAGTGATATGTAAGGCAAGAATTGCACTTGCCAAGATTAAGTGAATACCATGGATGCATGGTTGAATCCATTTTTGAAGAGTCATGAAAGTTCTGTTTTGAGTGATAGCTTAAGGGGAATGTGTTCCATTCCCTCAAGAAATATGAGTATAAATAAATGAAAGAGTAAATGACCAAGGATGGTCTGTTGTCAGGATACGACACAACTGATTATGCCTTGAGGATCATGTAAGAATGAGTTTGAACAGTCACGAGTTGACTAATTTTAGAATAGAGATATATGTAGGCTGTGAAATATACCCATGGAAGCTACACACAGACTTTTGATTATGCCTATGGTTAAGTACATCATGGATGTAAGTTAACAAAACTAGAATATGCATGGATACATAATCTGGATGCATGACAAAGATGCATATTTATATTCCTTAGGGAATATTTGGAAAATAACTAAAGCTAACTCAAGGCTGAGGCCATCAGAGATAGTGATGGACGTGCAATAAGGAAGTTTCATGCTGAGGGAGTTTCCTATGGAAGAAATGTGTGAAAAATCTGTCAGGAGGTTCTAGTCACAACCTTAATAATTGCCGAGAACCAAGTAGTGAGCTACAAGCTTATAT
>SNQJ01S0139544.1:0-10853 GCA_010110895.2 Picea sitchensis | reverse complement strand
CCCTAGATTATTAGTCCGTAGGGTAGAATACCCCAAAACACTATGGAGGTAATGGGGTCAAACCTTGTTGACTCCATATATTTTAATATGCATTAACCAATATTGGCGAATGAGGGGTTGCCATGTGGTGACCTCTCATTGGCTCTTCCAATGCCACATGTCAAATTAGGATTGAACCAATTGNAAGGGCCAAGGGTCGAGGGCTTAGGCCCTTGGCCCTTTGGCCACCATTTGCAACTTAATATAAACTTTAAGTATAATATTTTTCATATGTATATCAAGTGTCATGTGGTGGCACGTTGGTGTGGAGGCATATGTGAAGACTTTAGTGGCTATGGAGGTAATGGGGTCAAACCTTGTTGACTCCATATATTTTAATATGCATTAACCAATATTGGCGAATGAGGGGTTGCCATGTGGTGACCTCTCATTGGCTCTTCCAATGCCACATGTCAAATTAGGATTGAACCAATTGTTTACCACTTTTCAATTGACAATTGGACCACCGAGATTTGTAGCTTTCCCAACCAACTTCCAATTAAGGGCCACGCGTCACCCTTTTAGTGGTAACACATGTCACCTCTTTATTTTCCTTTGTACTTTGACTTTTGACTTTTTTCTTGACTGGAACTTTTACCGCTTATAACTTTTGCATATGAGCTCCGTTTGAGGTGAAATTTGCATCGTTGGAAAGATTTCTCCGAGCTCTATGCAATGATGGTTTTTTCAGGATGATTTGAAGAATTTGAATTTGGATAATTTATGAACCATTATGGACCTTCGTAGATGTTCCAGATCTTCTGGACCTCTATGAGCATTCTTGGATCCTCTTGGATCATTCCTCCCCATTGGAAGACTTTTTAACCACCAAAATTTTACTCAGAAACTAAGTGAGGGTATAATTCCCTCAGCCTTCTGATCTCCATCCATTTGTATTTTCTTCGTTTTACCCCTTTAAGAGAAAATAAAAAATATTCCATATCACCTTGTTGTGAAGCTCTGATCCTTCTGTCGAGAATGAAATCTTCCTGTATCTCATCCAAATGATCTGGAATATAATCATCAAATACTGGAACCTGGATGAATCATGATTTCATCTTCATCCATAATCCTAGGAGGCTCATAAAGCTTCAAATTCTCAACATTTACCACTAAATACATTTTCATGTAGGCTGGTAGATCAAAACAAAAGGCATTAGTACCAATCTTATGTAAGATATTGACTGGGCCATATCAGATTAGCCTTATCTTTTTAACTTCACCTTTCATTCTATCTTTGTTGATATGTAGCCATACTTGATCACCAACTCCGAACTAATGATCTACCCAATGTTCGTCAGGACTTGCCTTATACTTGGCTTGGATCTTCTCCAATTTCTCTTGTACTGCTTGACGTACCTGTTGAATCTTTTGAATTAACCTTTTAGATTTATCTGTATCATCCTGTCCATCTTCTTGACCTATTTCTCCAAAAACAAATTGCATAGGTGATTTAGGAAAGTACCCCAAACACACTTCAAAATGAGTTTTCTTAGTAGACGAATGCACGACATGATTATAGGCATGTTGGATATAAGGAAATTGTTCATCCCATAATTTAGGATACTTGTTGTAGTATCCTCGAAGTAGATGTACCACTATTGTATTTACCATCTATTTCTGTTCATCTGTCTGTGGATGAAAAATCATGCTCTTATTCAATTTAGTATCCATTAGCTCCCATAAATGAGAACAAAACCTTCCTAAAAAGTGAGAGTCTCGAAATGATATTATAGATGTAGGAAGCACAAAATTAACCCATACATTAGCAAAGAACATTTGTGTTATCTATTCAGTTGTGACTTGTTTCCTGCATGAAATTAGAATACATATCTTGTTGAATCTATTCACCACGACATATAGATAATCATTACCTATCCTGAACATTGGAAAACCCCCTACAAAGTCCATAGAGATACTTTCTCATGGTTGTGAAGGTACCGGAAGTGGTGTATACAACCCCATTTTTTGTTGCTAGGTTTACTTGTGGCACACATGACACACCCTTTGATATACTTGGAAACTGTCTCATTCATCTGAGGCCAATAATGATACCTTTGTAACTGTTCTACTGTCTTACCAACCCCAAAATGACCAGAGATGATAGATGCATGAGCTTCTCTGATTACATTTACTCTTTCATCTCTTGGTATACATAATTTTCCAAGATGATATAATAATTTGGCTGTTGATTTTCATGAGTTAATGCATCATATACTTCTTTAAAATCATCATCCTTAGCATATTATTCTACATAGATTTCACGTGTTAAAGTATTATACCTGAGTATTGTGGATGCATTAATTACTAGTCTTGATAAGATATATACACCCTTATTATGAATACCCTTCTTATACTTGATTACCAGATGAAACTGTTGTAGAAAACCCATCCACCTGAAGTGTCATGATTTTTGTATCTAGGTTTGTGACTGCAAATACTGTAATGGTTGATGATCTATATGAATGATTTTTCCCTTTTCCATTAAGTAATTCTTCCATTTCTTTACACTTTGTACCAACACATAAAATTCCTTATCATATGTTGAATAGTTACTCACATCTTGAGTGAAAGTATCATAATGATAACATATAGGTTTATCTCATTTCATCAATACTGTGCCCATGGAATATCCACCTGCATCAGTTTGAATCTCAAATGGATGTTTTAGATCTAGCATTTCTAGAACTAGTGCGATGCCTATCTTTTCCTTCAATGTATCGAAGGATTTATGTTTCTTTCCTCCCCATTTAAATACATGTTTAGCACTCGTTAATGCATGTAGAGGTGCCTCTATGTATGACCAATTAGAAATGAATTTCCTCCAGTACTGTACTTCTCCTAGGAAGTTATTGACTTCGGTCGCAGTATTTGGCTTGGTCCATTTCAAAAGGACTTCTACTTTTGCAAGATCTATTTTTAGCTGACCATTCCCTACAATGTATCCCAAACATATCAGAGACGTTTTTCCAAATTCACATTTAGATAAATTGATATACAACTTCTTCTTTTCCAAAAGTTAAAAAACTTTCCTGACATGCATTATATGATCCTCCCATGTTCGGCTAAAGAACAATATATTGTCTAAATAGACAATAAAAAAATCATCTATGTAGGGCCTGAACACATCATTCATCACTCTCATAAAATTTGTTGGTGCGTTGCATAACTCAAATGGCATAACCAACCAATCGAAAAAGCCTTACTTGGTATTGAAAGTCATTTTCCATATGTATCCTTCTTCGATTCTGATCAGATGGTAACCACTTCTCAAGTCCAACTTAGTGAAATACACAACATTATTTAACTGATCTAATAGATCATCTATTCTGGGAAGAGGATAATGGTTCTTTACTGTAATCTTGTTCAGGGCTTGAAAATCAATACACATCCTCCACGTGCCATCATTATTCAAAACTAAAACAATAGGAGAACGAAACAGAGATGAGCTTGGTCTGATATTTACTTTATCAATCAGCTCTTGAACTTCTTGATTTCTTCATTCTCAATTATTGATGACCTGTACATTCCAATATTCAGAAGAGGAGCATCTTGTTGCAAATATGCTTCATGTTAAACCTCTCTGTTAGGAGGAAACCTTGTAGGTTCCTAAAACAACTCATCATAATTAGATATGATGTTGATCAACTCCTATTTATGATTTGGATAACAACCTGCTAAAGTATTTGTTATATATTCTTCTTTCCGTTTCACTATCATGAGAACAAAATATTTACTTACTCTCATAAGTCTCTTCATTTGTCTGTGCTCACTAAAGAAACATTAGTTTTGATGCGATGAACTCTGAAAATATATTCAACCCCATCCTTGAGAAGGTGATATTTTTTCTCTTCTCAGTAGAACACAACCTTTCTATCTAATAGATATGGACTACCCAAGACAATGTCGCAAATTTCAAGATGCACAACATCTAACTCGATCTCGTCAAAGAATTTAGTTGCAATTGCAAACCTGATCTTACACTACTTCGTCACTTGCAACTTAGCATCGTCACATACCCAACCTACTGGATATGGATTTGTGTGAGATGCCATCTTCAATCCCATCTTCTTAGCAATTTCTTCAGATATTAGATTTTACTTGAGATCCATTGTCAAATAAAGTATCTACCTTTGTATGATTGACTATAACTCTGACATGAAAAATCTTGCTCCTTTTCTTCTGATCAATATCAGTTTACATCTTGGTAGATTAAACTAAATAATTTGAATTGATATCTGATATATCTTTTCTTCCTATGGCCATGATATTGGATTCATCTCCAGAATCATACCCTAGATCCTGATGAGATGATGCAACAATATTTTTCTTCCCTTTATCGTTGAATTTATTTAGTCATAATTATGGATGCAACTTCCAACATTGTGATTCCTCGTGTACCTTTCTCTTACAATGGGAATATGTAGGTCTTCCCTCATATTACTTCACTGTGGCTGATTTATTACTCTTCCATTTACCTTTCAGTTTCTTCTCGAACTTGAATGGATTCTTATCTTCATTCTCATGCTTACCCTTACTAGCCTCTAGATGTGTAGCGTGTGATGACACCTTATCAATGTTAGTAGGACTAAAAATTAGAATAATGTGATGAAGATATGAGTGCATGCCACCAATATACTTCATAAGAGTTTCATGAGTATACAGTGGAATACCTAGGGGCAATTCCTTCTTTTTGAATTCCTATGTATATGCCTGAATATTCTATCCTTTACCCTGTCTTAGATGCTACCACTCCATCATTATCGACTATGTATGTGCCAATGGATAGAATTGTTTTTTGATAGCCTTAGTAAACTTATCCCAAGAAGATATTACTTTACCTTTTTGAACTAGATGAACTTGCATCTTACTATCCCACCATATTAAGGTAGTGCCACTTAGTTGAAGAGTAGCTAACTATATCTTTGTAGCCTTGTCCATAATTCTTTGAACCCTACAATATACTTCTATCTGTTTGATCCAATTGTCCAATTTCTTGGCATTCAATTCTCCATCATAGATCGACAACTTAAACTTAACATCCAATTTTAATAAAGGAAAATTATGGTCAATCTTATTTGAGGGATTCTTTCAATGAGAAGAATGTTTAGTTTCTTCAGAAGAAACTGATGATGAGGATGAGAAGGGGAAGGGGGCTCGGAAGGTCCACCACCTTCACCTCCTCCTTCTCCTTTTACTAAAGATTATCCACTTGCATGATTTTGAATTCTTCGTTCTAACTCATATATTGTTTCTCTTAGTGAATGAAGCATAGCTCTGATCTCTTCATGGCTCATAGGTTGATTTTCTTATCCTTTTTCAGAATACATCTTATGTCGTCGAAATATCTTTTCAATTTTGAACTTATAACTTAAAATTTTTCCTTTACCAAGTTTGAGTTTGGCTCTTGTAATTTTCCACTTTCAAAATACTTTTCAAACCTGCTCTGATACCAACTTGATCGAAAAAATCCTTAGATGCTGATAATTTTAAATACACATAAACATCTACTCAATCTTCGAAATAAAATGATCGCTTGATGATTTTGAAAACTACATATAAAATGCTTATCTATCCAATTCCACTTTAATGATAAATGACTTCCAAATAAATGAACTTTAATGAACAACAATATTATAATCACATACATAAGTTGGAAAAATCAGAGTTCACCCAATTTGGGCTACCTCTTCGGGTCCACTTCGAATAGAGACTTCATTTATTAATCTTCAAATGCTTGCATTTTACAATGACCTTTTTAAATGTTGCTAAAATGAAAAAATGGAGTTCATCGTTGAATTCTTGGAGAAAAATTGTGAAAAATTGATATAAAATACTTGAGATTCCATCAAGGTGACCCATTGACACACTTTACGATGTAGCCTCATAAACTTGTGTACCCTCGGGCACAAATTTTGAGACCACTCTACATTAATTATGTCTATTTTTCCTTGGGGTGTGTTTCATTAAATAGGGTTCCCCTTCTAACCATATTCGTAAATTAATAGTACGCTTTAATTACAATTTGGTTGGTTTTGTAACCAACCCCAGACTATGGGCGAGTTGGTTAGAAATGTTGGAAATATATGGCAGGTTGTGGGTTCCATTCCCATCGACCATCGTATAATCCATTGATTTTTGTTATAAATTACAACCATATAAATTCCCTATATAGATCTTGGAAACCATGTGTTATATGTTTATATTGTTATAACACACACACACACACACACACACACACACACACACACACACACACATAAGTGTAATTCCTGCACAAATTATGGGTTATGTGGTTATGTAACACGATTAAGGGCCAAGTGTCAAGGGCTTAGGTCCTCGGCCCTTTGGCCACCCATTGCAACTTAATATAAAATTTAAGTATAATATTTGTCATATGTATATCAATTGTCATGTGGTGGCGCATTGGTGTGGAAGGATATGTGAAGACKTTGGTGGCTATGGAGGTCATGGGGTCAAACCCTATTSACTCCATATATTTTAATACTCATAAAATAACATTGTTCAATGAGGGGTCACCACGTGGTGACCTCTCATTATCTATTCCAATGCCACATGTCAAATTAGGATTGAACCAATTGTCTGTCACTTGTTAAGTGACAATTGTACCACCTAGATTTGTACCTTTCCCAATCAGCTGCCAATTAGGGGCCATGTGTCACCCTTGAAGTGGTGACATGTGTCACCTCTTTATTTACCTTTGTACTTTGAATTTTGACTTTTTTCTAGGTTTGACTGGAACTTTTACCACTTATAACTTTTGCATACGAGCTCCATTTGAGGAAAAATTTGTACCACTGGAAAGTTTCACCGAGCTCTACGCAATGATGGTGTTTTCGGGATGATTTGAAGYATTTGAATTTTGAACATTTTTTAACCATTCYGKACCTTTCTCTCCTTGGTATATGATTCCAAATGAAAAGGTCCCCTTGGTATATATAGGAGACTAGGAGGTACAATTACAACTAATGCGCCCAAGCCAACATAAATAAAATAACAATACTAATTTAATATTCCCCAATTAAGGGGTAATGTGACACTATTTAGGGATTAACATGCCCCTCCCCTTCAGACAAGTTTTGTCTGCAATGCTTGACTAATTCTGGATGCTTCTGTATAAAAGACTCATCTTCCCAAGTGAAATCTTCAACATGTAGTTTCTTCCACTTAATGAGATACTCTAAAATGGATCTATTCCTCAACTGGAGAATTATTTTTTTAGTGATAGATTCAGGCTCCAATATGAGTTTTCCTTCCTCGTCAAGTTTTGGAAATATAGTTTGAAATGAGATTTTGTCACCTATAACCTTCTTTAAGTATGAAACATCAAAAACTGGGTGTATTTGTGAAGATGCAGGAAACTCCAATTTGTATGCCATAGTACCAATCTTTTGCAACACCTTATAAGGGCCATAGTACTTTGGTGATAATTTATTATCCTTCTTAGATTGCTTGAGGGACATATGTTTGTATGGTTGTAGTCTTAAAAATATCAAATCCCCTAATTCAAAACTTCTTTCACTATGATGTTGATATGCTTGTTGTTTTATGTAATTTTGTGCCATGGTCAGGTTGTCCTTTAAGAGTTGGAGAACTTGTTGTTGATGATCGATATGATATTCCACTACTTGAACCTTATATTTTTCTTTTATAGAAGAAGTGATAGATGGTGGGTGATATCAATAGAGCACCATAAATGGTGTCATTGTTTTTGTAGTATGTGTTGGCACATGCCAGTTTTGGGATAAAGTCAAGGAAGTTTTGAAGGAATCAAGGAAGAAATCGAAAAATATAAGGAAACGTCGGAAAACGGGGAGCGTGCCAGAAACAGAGGAAAAGTAGTGCCGAAGACAGAGGAAAACCAACACCGAGGAAAAGAAGTTACAACGTGGAAAAACTGTTGCGTAGCAGTTGAAAAGTGGACAAACCTAATCCTCTTAGGGTTAGGGTTTTTGTAAGGTATTTGACCCATTTGTAGTATAAGTAGAATGTATTAGGAATCTGGAAAAGGTTGTTTTTGTGAGTTCGGTTGTAGGTTGGTTGGTAGTCTAAGTTTTTTGAATACTATCTCTATCTCTGGAGATTGATTGTAATGGAGGAGAAATTGTACAGTGCGTGGAACTGGAGTTTGCATGAAGATTAATAAAGAGTTGAAATGGCTCATCTTTGTTGACGTAGCCCTAGGAGGGGGTGAACCACAATATATTTGGGTTATGTGTGAATATTTGCAGTACTTTTGATTATAGTTTCTTTAATGAGTTTTATGATGAACATGTTAAAATCATAAAGGAAATAATACTACGCACTAAGGATGAACTAATGAAATGTTTAGACAACTCTAAATGGATGAATGTCATAGTTAGTATCCAGATCTGAATCTTATGTTGCAGTAAATGAATATATTTCATTTGGTGTATGTTTTTATAATGGTTAGTGAAGTTTTGTGGGAATAGTTGAGTCATTGGTCAAATCTAACATCCAACTAGGGTAGTATAATAAATGGGTATTCAAGGGATAGAAGTTGAGTAGATCTAATTCCCCTGAGAGAGAATAACATCCCATCCCATGGTTGTAGACACATGAGTCCTGCAACCACCCATTGAATCCATTTTGGGTGAGACTGCACAGTGCATTATGTGTGTTGTGTTTCCTTCTAGTATCCAAAAGGGTCGATGGTAGAAGGGGAGTTGGTAATCATGTAGTTAGAACTTGGGTCAGCCCACAAAACCCAACAATATGAAAGGAAGTGTTATACCACCATTCTACCAAGGATAACCACTTCAACCATTGTGTTTGTTTATCATAGACAAAGAAACGAAGGTATCCATCCATACATTTGTTCACTATCTTAGTTTTTCCATTAGATTGAGGATGATAAGACGAGCTATGAGCCAATTGAGTAACCAAACAAGAAAATAATTATTTCCAAAGATGTCCAGTGAAGATGGGATCTATGTCACTTACAATAATCTTTGGGCTTCCATGTAGCTTTTGAACTGCCTCCATGAATGCGGTGGAAACTATATTGTCTTTGAAAGGATGAGAGAGTGCATAAAAGTGTGCATACTTGGTCAGTCTATCAACAATCACTATCATGACACTCTTTCCTTCAGACTTCGGCAACTGTGTGATGAAATACATGGAAACCTCCTCCCAATGTTGACTTGGGATGGCTAATGGTTGTAAAAGACTCGGGGTCTTCATTTTTTCCACCTTTTGTTTTTGGTAAACCAAACATTCTGCCACAAACCTTTGAACATTAGTTTTAAGGAAATCCCAAAAAAAATCCTTCTTGACCCTGTGATAGGTTTTAAGAAATCTTGAGTGCCCTCCTAACGAAGAGGTGTGAAATTCCAAGAGTACCTTTTGTTTGAGCTGGGACTTATTACATAAATATAAGCAATATTTGTACTATAGTGAATCATTTTTCCATGTAAATGTATATGATTCACTGGAATCCTACTGCAACCTTCGAATGAGAGTCTACACTTTTTCGTCATTCTTCCATTCATCCCTTTCGTTTGTTTGTAACGTCCAATCCGTTAATACATAAATTCTTTAGATACAATGATTTTATTTTTGAAACATTAGTTAGAACAAGTGATACATGACAATAACATACATCAATATTACTAATCCTCATCTCATCTACATCACTAAAAGGAAAGAAACAATTACATCATCATGAATACTAGCCAATCAATCATATCTCATAAAGATAACAAGGATGACTTACCACCCAACCTACTTTGTAAGGTTAGGACCTCTAAGACACATAATCAATTCTCAAGTCCAGGATTCGTTCGATTGATTTTGACCATTTAAGGTCGTAGGATTGGTGATTGTTTTGAGGAACATGGAGGTATCTATTCCCATACCCAACTCAAATCTAGATTCAGGACTAAAAATTGATAGTAAGGTACTTAAACATAACACAATCAGTTTCATTTTGTAACTCAATATGCTATCAAAAAATTATCTATTTACATACAAAAATCACATCATGGGAAATTACTCAAATGTCTGGTTCCATCTCACTCCAATTTATTAGTCGAAAAAGTTACTCTCATATTTTCTTAAAAACATTGATTTAATATAATAAAGATATGGTTAAAGTTATATCTATTACTGGGAAATCAATCAATAATCATGAATGTTTTCACACTCAACCACTTCTAGGCTCATTATATCAAGTAAGTATTTAATACAAAAACATTCATCTATTAATATTTATTCATATCAATGATATCCATATCACAAGATAACCTAAATGCATACATTCTCTTCCCAAGGTTCGATTAATCAACAACTTCGATTATACATATCCATATTTTAGGGTATCATAAACCTTGTAATGCTTCCATCAATATTACTTACATAATTGTAGAATATAAATATTGCTTTTCACCGTCAACGCATTTTACAAGGAATTACAATTATTATTATTATTAATAAAAACTTGATTACAAATATAAGGTTATTACAACTAATTTCCAACCTCTAAGGTTATTAAGTTCCTATCTCAAGAACTCAAAACTAATTATTTAAGTGATATGCATTATCTTAGAAACTAATCATTAATGAAACCTTTTTTGTAATAGTAAAACCTAAACTCTTTTAATTGACTACATGTTTACTTCAACAGTCATAAATCTAAATTGGATTCTAAAATTATTAACCGAATGAGGATAAGGTGTATTCCTATATAATAGAATATTTAAAATTTTGAAATTAAAAAAATGGAGGATTAAGGAAATATATACGCACACGGTTCAAGGAATAGTAATAGTAAA
>SNQJ01S0139543.1:0-17243 GCA_010110895.2 Picea sitchensis | reverse complement strand
AAATACACTTTCAAAGTATACAGTCACCCTCCTTATGAAATAACTCAGTATTTTTTAAAGAAGGAGGCCTCTGGGCCGATCCAAATCAATGCATGGGTAGGCGTTGTTGTCACAACTTGTTACATAAATTGATTTTACGAGAGAGGAAAATTTGTTTGGTTGATACACAGTCACTGGTATTGGCACTAATGATAATTTGGATGATAGT
Source organism: Picea sitchensis (assembly GCA_010110895.2). Taxonomy (NCBI): domain Eukaryota; kingdom Viridiplantae; phylum Streptophyta; class Pinopsida; order Pinales; family Pinaceae; genus Picea; species Picea sitchensis. Next base: position 17,035 of record SNQJ01S0139543.1, on the reverse strand, counting down.
TGGCATTGGTTACAAATGCTTGATGTTGCTCATGCATGTCGCGTTGTGTGTATGGTGTGTTGTAAAATGAAATGATGGGCATGATAACTATGGTTTTCATTGGGGCCGAATGATTATTGGACTGGATGACTGTAAAGAGTATATCCACTGCACCCTTATGCTTGTTTGACTATATAAGCTTGAGTTTGCACAACATATTCGATCACAGTGTGACTAAACTGAATTAATTTTATATTAAATCGATGGCTCAGCACGAGATGTTGAGTCATTACCATGACTGTGTGTTTGTTTTTGTTAAAGTGGAATTGTTGCATCACAAGGTTTTGTTGGCTACGCATTGTGTATAACATAGAGGGATTGAGTCAAAGATACTCATGGAGTTTTAAACATATTTATTTATTGAAATTGATCACTTGTTAAAGAAGCCATGTTATTCATGATAGTCGTGTGGGATGGGTGGTTGAGCTTTTAAGTCACATTGAATTGATTTTTTTTACAGTGGCAGAACTACATTGCTTGGGCAAATTACCCTGTGCATAGCTTGTTTCTAAATGGTGGTTGTTGGTTGTATGATTAATTGTCATTTCAGGCATGGAAATTTGGTCTTGATTATTTTGGTTACTGCCTATACATGTTTAACGAATATCATTGCATTTAAATGATAGGCCCAATTGCAGTGATAGTGACTTCATTGTTAATTTGAAACATGACTTTTGAAGCATTATTGTGGATTGAAGAAATGCATGGGCGGTGGTTGATTTTGATAGTTTGCAGATTGGAAATGGGTATTGTTCGTAAATTGTTATAAAATGCAAGTATGTGAATGAAGGGAACATAATCTCTTACAAATTGTGTGGAATACATATTGTCTTGTGATGGCACTATGTTGGATATTTGATTATGAACAGTGAACTAGTTAAATGCACAGAAATTATTATCTGGTCAGATGTTTGATGGTTGATGCATCTCCTTTCGTAGAATGTGTTATGGATCACTGAATTAATTTCATGAACAGTAATTGTTCTTCTTCCCTTCCATTATTTCACTTTCTTGTAATTACAAACCCTGTCACTTCCCATATTCATTTTTTCACTACCTTTTCTGAGATTGATTACAGTCAAGACAATTTTTGTGTTAAATAAGATGAAGGTTGCAGTGTCTTGTGTGGATTGAAGTGAGGTTTTATTGGTTTAGTTTACAATTGATTGTTGTTGTCATTGAGTAGTGACCATGTCTTTTCCCCCTCATTATATCATATTTTCTCTCAATACAACTCCCTCACATATCCCAGAACCCTTTTTCACGCCCTGCTCATTGATTAACGGTGAAACAATTTGTATGGATTGGATTGCATGAGTCTGATACATTGTTGAGCCAAATCTATTTCATTGTTTTAAAGAGTTGCCATGTATGGTTATTTAAAAGACTATTTGCTAACTGATCATGCATGCTGGATGATTTTTTTCAGTCGAGGAAACAAAGGTAGAGGTAATTGGAACCGAGGCCCAATAAGTCCTAGGTTCTCCATACATTTTGACGTTGATTCACAAGAGCTTGGCCAATTGTTTCATGCCGGATTCTTCAATTGGATTGGGTAGGGAATAGTCCAACCTAGGCCTGAAAGGCCTCCTTTCCAAGACACGCAAGCACCCGGTATCCCTGTACCTCCTCATGTCTCATTACAACCCGAGGTCCCTGAAAATGATGGATGGCAGGAGATTGTCCACCTGGAAATCTCCCAACATCGTGGCTGGCCCAACTTTATCTTTGCCTCCTCCTTCATCAGTTAACCCCATTGCCCAAGCTATCCCTCATCACTCACCAGTACAATCCTCCCATGCTAGTAAGAGATTGAAAATTGAGGCCCACGATGCCCTTGATAGAGGAAAATCCACTACTACTCCCTCCTCACCCTCCAATGGCTCTGACAAGTCAGTGTCTTCCCGGATGAATTTGAGGGAGGATTGTTCCCACGTGATCAGTGAAATTAGGCCTAAAGGATTTTCACAACCAAAGGCAAATTCAGGAAAATCAAGAGGTGACAGCAGCAATCAAGGAAGGGTTGCATCACAAACTAGGAAATATGGTTTTTGAGTTTATTATATCTATTGTTTTATGACAATTGAATTCAGGGATCTTTGGACAGCATGTTTATTTGGGATATATGAGTATTATTTTTTAAATAATTTCAAATTTCATGAGTTTAAATTGCCAAAAGTGAATATGTTGATGGGAGGCACAAGGAGGTGTGTTTTGCTTAACTAATGGTTATGTTATGATTTTTATGAACTAAAGGGAGTCACAAGGGGTCCCACCTACTAGTTATTATTTATTTATGACCCTTATTATAATTATTACTCTTCCCCCTAACTAAAGTTAGTTGATTTTTTTAATTAACTTAACTAATGAATTGGTTCAACTTCTTCAACCAATTATAATTTGTTAAAAACATAAGGAAAGGGAGGAACAAGAGGAGGATAGAAGAAGAAGCATGTTAAGGTTTGGTCTTTGAGTTATGTTGAGATTGTTCAGTTTTCATTCATTCATATATTCGTCAAATCCTAATTCTCTTTTGTGATAGCAGGGTCTTATTGTAGACAACAATATTCAGGGATGAATCAAATCATTTAGACACTTATTTTTCAAAGGTGTTGATCTATCTTTGATAGTCTGTGTAGACTTGTTTGTTTGTGAATTAATTTTCTTCACTGATAAAGGCTATTGTGCAGAGTCGAGTGGGAAGCAATCTGTGGCAAGCTAATCCAGATTTTAGAGTTCAGTTTTGGTTTTCTATCAGAGGTCATTTTGTATGTTCCATCGGGGATGTCTAATTTTGACTTTGGTCCAAGATTTATGTATGAGATTTTGTAAAGAAAATGACTCTTTGGTGAATTGGAATGAAATAAAGGATTTCTTTATGTCTCATCTATCTTGATTATCATCTTGGTGTATTTACTTATGTTCTTACACTTATTTCAGCAATTGTTATATTCAAAAAAATTTATAAAAAGCGAATTTCCAACAAGGTTTTTGTTGATAAAAGACTAGCCTAAGCACTCGTAATTTATACTTGTGAGTTAGGATGTTATTTTTTGTTTACTATAAAATAGGGTGATATTCCTGTCTACTTTTCTTTAGCCAGGTAAAGTCTAAAAATGCTTGAGTAAGATCATTTCATATCTTTTCCTCAACACATTACAAAACCAAAATCGTTAGGCGGTTGGGGACTCTGCAATATTTTCCTTTTCAAGCAAGCTCTGGCGACAAAATCACTATGGATGGTACTGACACATGATGGGATTTGGCACCGTGTTATTTATGGGAAATATATTACCCCTCTTTCTTTCTCGAGTTGGCTCAGACACAGTGATACTTGTCCCACTATTGCTTCTATGATCTGGAGATCTCTTCTGAAGAACCTTCATATTATACAACATTGGCTTTGTTGTAAACTAGGATCGGGCCATTCTATACACATTGGTAGGGATGATATTTTGGGACTCGGGTCCACTGCTTTTCTCACTCCAGGGCTCCTGAATAAATTACGGGGAAAATAAATTTTCTTTCTTTTCCAAGCCACAGATACTACTGGACATGGGGTATTTTTCACTAATTGGAAAAATAATACTGATATGGGTATATCGGGCTACATGGCTCTAGAATGGCAGTGTTACTTCTCAGCAAATATTGGAGCAGGCATACATCTTAGTGTACTGGAAGACTCATTACACTAGATTGGAGGTGACCGATCTGGAAATATTGTTGTGAAGAATCTATACAATGCAATATCTTCCACCTTTTGGATCCAGAGGTGTACAGGATGGAGGAGATATTTCTGGCGTTGGCCTCTTCCCTTGAAAATTAAACTATTTATTTGGATAGCTACACATGATAAGATATTGACCTGGGACAATCTTCTTCGTATGGGTTGGGAGGGACCCAATATGTGTTCACTATGTTGCAAAAGCTCTGAATCTATCTCCCATTTGTTTTTAGATTGAAAAATTTACTAAACATGTTTGGCATAGGCTTACTCTCACCCTTAAGCTCCAGACTACATGGGCGGGCTCCACATTGCATGCTTGTCTAGAAAACTAATCAATGGAGGAATTCACATTATCGCAGCTCCTGGCATTGATCCACTGGTATATATGGTTGGTTCTCAACAGTGTGATCTTTGAGAACACACCTTCCTCCATTAAATCTATTTGCTTTAGGATATTGGGCAATTTGGAGATTCCAAAGGATAGGAGGATACATACCAACATATGCCAACATGTGCATCTATCAATATGCCAACATGTGCATCTACCAACATGCCAAACAATGTGCATCTATCAATATGCTAAACAAATACCATCCATGAGTGTACCATCATACATCATTAATTTCACCAAGCAAGTATATCAACCATGCGTCAATAAGCTAATATTCCACAATGATGTACACAATGACTATCAATATACATGTCTCAATGTGTAGCCCATCCACATGAAAAATGCATGCACCATGATATCCAACAATACCATATGATTCCAATAATACATCATAAAGATATATTAATGGAAACTTCAAAAAAGTACGACCATGTACTCCAGCGGATCAAACTCAAACCATACTCATGGGTTAGTGCCATGCACCCAAGATTTTATTTACATAATCCAATAGATGAACACTTAAACACGCAACAAATAGTGTCAGAACTGTGACAAACAATGTCGGAACCACAGCGGGGATTATACCATCACATCAAACTCAAGCCATGTGCATTGCCTTTTCCCAAGGCTTTACAATATACACGCGGCCTGGCACTGGAAATGAGTGTGTGTGTACATGACTATTCAAAGGTCAGAACGTGTGGACATGCAGCTATCACCATAGTTACTGCGTAATGCCAAGTAAATGTACATTTGAACTTCCTTTAATCTTTCATTATGATGCGAACGCTGTCTTCTTCACCCACGCCATTAGATGACTATCTCTTAGACAGGCTTGAAGTATCCTTGTTTTCAAATATGTCTCCCTTTTCTTACTTCATTTCCTTCTTCTAGCCATGCATGTGAAGTCCTCATCATGGACTTGCTTCTTATGTTCGGCCTCCACGGGATTTGTGGCCAAATCTACTACATCTATAGCATCTCATAGAGTTACGGTGACGAGAAATATGTCCTATTTGATCACGTACATCTTGTGGTGTTATAGATTCTTCTAGTATATCTTCTTTCATAAGGAATGCGAACCGAAAGCTTTGTGACCATATCCATTACATGAATATAAATGCCCATGAAAAATACTTTGCGCTGCTTTGGTGTCCCAAGAATGGCTTCTTGATGTCTTCGCAAAACTTTATTCTTTTGAAATTTTCTTTTCCTTTAATGTAAGATGGTTGCTTTGCAACATTGTCTTTCCTTATTTGATATATTTACCTCGTGCTTCTTTGGGAATTTGAACCTTCCAACACCGTGTATCTTCTCCTTTGTATCCAAGACCTGGTTATCACATGATGATCTTTGACTTTCAGGAATCTCATCCAGATTGGTAGAGGCTATTCAAGAATTTGTTTGACTTTTCCACCTTCTTTCTAAGGTCCAACAATTTTCGACTTCTAACTTACAACATGACTCTTTTCATTTATTTGGATCTTCAATAGTTCCTCTATTCTTTTGGCTTCTTCAATTTGTGTCTTGATATGGACAATGGTTTCAAAACTTTTACTAATCTCATCATCTATATTCATGTCTTCTTTTCCATTCTTTGATCTTACGTAGTCTCTTCTTCATTTTCTTCTAATTTAGAACTCTCTTCTTGTTCTTTGAGCATTTCCCTTTAACTTCAAGATGTGTCTTTGACTCCTCTAAAGAAACTTCTTAGTGTTATCAGAAAGATAGTTATAGTGTGTATAAAAATGATCACTCCTATGCGTAATAATCCTCTTCAATTTCCTTTTGAGTTTTAATAGATTTCCTTCTATTCTTTTCATGGGATAAATACCATCAAACTTTACACAAACTATATCTACATCTTCTTCTTCACTTGTAGAGAAAAATTCATCACATCATCATTGCATTCAAAGGGGCTTTTAGAGTGTTCTTTACCTTCATTTTGAAATATCCTCATGATCTTCCTTTTTGCCAATATCAACACATACTTCTTTGCTTTTTTTTTAAATGTCTTCAAGATCTTACTTTTTTCCAACATAATCACATGATTCTTTATCTTCACTTGAAATGTTTTTCAAAATCACATTTTAGAAATAATGCATTCCAAGAGTTTTTTGATGATTCTTTACCTTTGATGATCTTGATGGAGTGGTCTTCAATTTCTTCTTTCTCTTCTTTGCTTTGATGTTTCTCTCCTCTAGCTTTAGCCATGGATACTTGGCAAAAGTGCATTGTCCCAAGCCCTATCAAAGAGAGCAAGTGAGTCCACTAAGAATTGTCTTGAGAGCCAATGCATCATTCTTCTTTCCTTACTTTTGAGCTGAAAACTTTGACTTGTTCTTCAACGGAACATATCCACCAGATGGTTGCTTCCAAATAGGCTGCTCCCATTGTCTTCAAATACACTCACATCTCTATTCTCCAAATAGAATAGTTTTTCCTCCGTGTCAAGGATTGGAACTTCATCATCCATTTGTGTGTCTATGGATCTCCTTCAAGCTTGTTAAAGTCTTGTAGTGAAGGCCCACTCTGATTCCAATTGGACTACACCTACACACACTTAGAGGGGTGAATATGAGTGTGGGGTTCTTTTTCTTCAAATACACTCTCATCTACATTATCCAAATGGGAATAGTTTCCTCATCAAGGATTGGAACTTCATCATCCATTTTTATTGTGTCTATGGATCTCCTTCAAGCATTTTAAGGCTTGTAGTGAAGTGAGAAGGCCCTCGATTCCAATTGTTGGACACACACCTACCACACTTAGGGGTGGGCCAGTGTCAGAGTTCAGACTTTCCAAAACTTCCCTCTTGCCGAAACTCATCAATTAGCATTCAGCATTTATTCATTACCCATTATTGTCATTTTTAACCGAACATGACACATATCAGCAACATATATCAGCAATATATCATCAGCGAGTCATCACCACAATGAACATAAAAGGGCACAAAGAGATGTATGTACAATTTTCAGCTTTTATTCACAGGACTACAATCTTTGGGGTTTATCGACAACAATTGAATAGAGCACAACTCTACAAGGCACCAGCTCTATATGCAGACTCAGCTTGCATTCGGCCCTCAAGCGGGATAGGGCAACAATCCTCAATAGATATCAATCGCCCTCCATAAACAAGAGCATCAACCATGCACCAACTGTGCCAAACAACTGTAATCAACTGTTACCATAAACAGGTACATCCAACCATGTAACAGAGTATACCAATCATGTCAACCAATCATCAACAATGAATCATCAATATGTTACCAACATCATCAACTATACACCTCATGTATGTGCCAACTCATCAACTACTTGTCTCAACCATGTATAGCATGGCGCATCAACCAAAAGCCCTCATCAATTTCTCATCAAAATATGATTTGTAGCTCTGAAGTGACCTAGTGTATATGATCACATTCCTTCCAAACCTTCCTTAACTTTATGACAAGGAGACTAGCATTTTCATCAAACTTTTCTTCAGTATACATGCCTAGTTTTGGATTAGTCAACCTAACTTGGTAAAATCATAACTTTGAACCTGTAATGTATAAAAGATCTAGAATGATACAATGTTCTTCATTTTGTTTTGTGAAATTCCTCCAATTGGCACTACTTGGAACCTCTCTCAGAAAAGGAGTTATGGCAAAATGAAACACCTTGCTGAATTCTGGCTTATTCTAGAGGAAGCGTCCTTGTAGAGAGTGCCCGCACAAAATGTTTGATAGAATGATCTGAGCTGTACACAGCATACTAAAGCCTTGCCCTATTGCATACATTTTGGTCTCACTGAATTTGGATCTGGTATGAAGAAGTTATGACGTTTTACAAACACCTGATGTTATTAGTTCGGGGTGACCCACAAACCACATTTTCCATGGAGTGTAACTCAAAAATACAACGACCCACAAAGCGGTTTTAGACCATATGGATATGTTTTCTCACTTGCAGAGGTACAGGATCTTAATCATTATAGAAAAGGGACATAAATGGTGAGATGACACGAAAATAACATACCATGGAAAGCACCTTCAAAGAATTTGTCCTTCCTTACATTTCGGCCTTCTTTCTTCACTTTCCTCGGAGATTTCGGCTAATATATCGTTGGTAAACCTCAGACCTCATATAGATGTTCAATATGCTCGAGTGTGATTTTCAGCGAGAGACCCTTACTCACTTATTTATACTCTCAGTAGCTTCCTTAAAGAAACATCTTACAGGTCACTTGGCCCCACTTTCATATTTTAGGGGTTGGTTCCACTTCTAATTTCTCCATTAAAATTATTATTGAGCTAATATTTACCCATTTTCTAGGTCGCTTGACCTATTTCCTTATTTTTAGGGTTAACCATTTTCCATAATAATCCTTCTTGATTTTGTCACCTTACTTTATCATTTCTTGATTTTGTCACTTCTCTTGATTATTTAAATAATCCACCTTGAATAAATAATATTAGTAACCCATTTCTAGGTCACTTGACCTATTTTCATTATTTTGGTTAACCATTTTCCATAAATATTCCTTCTTGGTTGTCACCTTATTTTATCATTTCTTCTTTTAGGTCCTTTGACTTCTTTGACTTTTGGGGCTTCAAGCCTTCATGTAGGGAGTGCTTCTTCAACCCGTAAGGCCATAACTCTCAAACCCGGGGGAGGAGTTATGCTTGACATTCCACATACCGATGGCATGACAAGCACTATCCATCTAGGATAGTTTCACCAACAATTTTCTTGATCTTCATCTCATTTATTCCTCAGCCTGAAGCATGGGTCCTCAACCATTCTTCTAGGATAACTCAATCAAATGTAAGTCTTCATTGAGCTTTTCACCATAAGGGGGACAATTTGGAGTTCATCCATTTGGCCAACACCTTATCAATCATGATAAGACAATAATGAGAACATGGGTCCTCAACCATTCTTCTAGGATAACTCAATCCATGGAGCGTCTTCAGTGAGGGCTTCACCATAAAGGGGACCACTTTGGAGTTCATCCATTTGTTTACCTTGCATTGATTGGTTTCCACTTGGACATATAACATTCTCATCAAGGGAATCCATATCAATCAATTACTTGACATCAACCAACTGATGACATCAAATCAAACCAAACCATTTACATCAATGACATATGATCAACAATCTGAAGTAATCCAAACCATTGGCATCAATGACAAACCATTGGCATCAATGACAACATGATCCAACATTGAAGGCAAATATTTTTGTTTTTATTAAAATCACTCAAGCTTGATACTCATGACACAAAATTGCTTAAATCATTTTTATAGAAGAATTCATCAATATTTAAATATTTTACCAAATACTCCCTGAGAGAAGCAATTTGTTGTGATGAAGTTCCTTAAATTAGTACCGACCTCCCAAGCTTCTGAAATAATATCGAGTCGCTTGTTTATGTTATTTGCGACATACGTTCTTATTCAACTTAATAACTTAGTTGCATTCCTACTCAAGCTTATGTGCCTAGTGTTTCCTAGGGCATTGGTTTGGGACAATGATGAACAATGTTATGCAAATGGAAGTCCTAATACTCAAGGAACATCATCTAGTTCACTAGTGGCCCTTTCTTCTATTTAATGTTTTCAAGCTCTTTCTTTGAAATAGAATGAGCTAGAGTGTCTATGGTGGTAATGTGTAACTTGAGGATTCCAAAAGGTTCTCGTTTATCATTTATTTTGGACATGAACCTTCTCTATTTGTAATTTATTCTCCTCCTTATTATATGTGGTCTCACGTCCCCACAGTGTTCCTAACCAAATATTGTGATCGCTCACCTCTTGAGGGTGTGCAACACCATGACATTTCTCACTTGGATGCTTGGAAACACGAAGGTTACTTTGTCTAGGCTACACCTCTTCACCTAGAGCATACCCATACTCGTCTGGGCTACAGCCAAGTCACACTCCTACTCTGAGTGTCTTGTATGCTTAGACAATTGTTAACAAATTTAACACTTATTCATATATAAGCATACATCCATGAAAATGAGAAGCTAAGAGAACAACAATGGAACAAAATGGGAAATGCATACGGATATAGTGCAAGCCCAGGTGTTATCACACAATATACTTGCCCAAAGCCTAAAGGAGAAGTAGGCCTAGATTGAGTGTAACACAAAGGTAACTATCAACTGTCACCCCAATAGGGGTACCTCTTTCTCTTTAGGAGGAAAACCTCACTCCAAGGAGGCGTCTCAGGGACCTAGTTGGTTGATGAAGGGGAAAAGATACGGTTAAAACCCACCCCTCTCTGCAGGCCCTTTCGTGAGGAAGAAGTCACTTGGGTAAAGTTTAAAGTGACAAGGGAAAGTGAAAGTGGGTGTGTACCTTCCCTTTACCAATGAAACATAAAGCGTTAGTAGTAACAATGATATCAACAGTTATAATCAATGACTTATTTAACAAATTATGTGTTTCTTGAACAAAGGATTAACATCTGATAAAAGTGAGATTACAATAGCAACAATGTATCTTGAAAGGTGCAAGTTATGATAACAAGGAAGAAATAAAAGAGTCTTTTTAGAAACAGTAATGTTTTGTCACTCTCACTTTTCAAGATAAATGTGAGTCAATAAATTACTTAAATGGTTGTCCAAACATTTATAATGTATAGTGTGATGATTAGAACAACAATGAAATCACTTCAGAAAAGTATTATAATAAATCAATAAGACACTTATTTAATATCAAATGATTGTGGTTTTCTTAGTACAGATGCCTAATAGTTTTATGAATGATTTTAGGGTTGTTAAAGGGGTGAAACAGTGGTTGTAACACAAGCTTATGACAATGGTAACAACTTGAGTTGCACTCTAAGAAGGCAATTGATCATACACTTTAACATATTGATAGTACCTTGCCTTATACAAATTATAGGATGACTTAGATGGTTAGTGGGATGATATCTTAAAGATTAGGAAAGATGATAGTTGTAGCAGTGATTATGACAACAACAAATTAGTTGCTAGTATTTCTAGACTAGGTTGTAAAATTAGTAGAGTATGAAGTGAAAGCATTTGAGTATGAAGTGAAAAGTTTGAGTTGAGTCTTGTCAGTAAGAGAACAAGACTAGTTCCTTCAAGGGGTGTGGATTCAAGGTGGATGACTTCTTCTAAGGTTGTAAATTAATGATGATGATGCACAAAACTCTAAGAGGGAAAAAGCATAGGAGAAGTAGTAACTTAAGTCCTCCTAGGCTTTGACCTCAAGAGACTAAGATGGCTAGAGATTGTAGGCAATTCTAGGCCCTAGTGCCTTGCTTTCCTTAGCCTTTTTATGGATTAAAACTTGTGCAAAGATAACTAAGTCAAAATCATTAGAGTGATAGCAATTTATGGCTCTAGGATTTGACTATTTACTAGATCAATTCAATGAAAAGCTTAGCAAATAAAAAGTAAAGAGAAGTAGCAACTTAAGTTTCTTGCTTCAAGCATTAAATACACCATCTGATTTCATAATCTTTGTATGAAATGAAATAAAATCATACAATAAACCAGAATTTCAATAGATGACAAATGCAGATTTCACTTACTTGGACCAAGAATAATCATGAGAATACCATGCAAGATCACCATAAAACTTCCAAAAGTCAGTCAAGTTGCAAAACTCATCCTTAAACAAGAGTGTTTCCTCACAATTTCAATTGATAACTAATAGGGAACAAATTTCAGTCCTCTTGTCCAATGACAAGTTGTTATGAAAATGAATGTCACTTTATGTGTATTTATGCAAATTTCACCTAAAATTAATTTCAATTCATAATTATTGGGTCGACTTGGCCAGTTTTTTACACGAATTAAATCTAGACAAAATAAAATTAATTTGCATCCTAAGAAATCACTCGAGGGGTGATGTCATGCCCCTCTAATGTGACGTTGAGCCCCATATGTGGAACATCAGTTGGGAAAGGTGGAAACATTGGGCCTCCAAAGGCCTAAAACCCTACTCATATGTGCCAATGCTTCATAAATGTGGTTCAATATGAAACCCTAGCTCTGGATGACATCTGGGGCCTATCGTAGTGTCCAGGGCCCTCAATGGATAACATCCATGTGGGAAAAGAAATATCCCTTGGGTCTAGGAGTGCATCGATTATTGCCTCAAAGGAAACATCCTTCTTTCTCTAGGTGCAAGTTTTCAATCTTTTCTTACCCCTAGATGGGGTTTCAACATCCATATTGTGGGCTTTAAGAAAGCCCCCATGAAGGTCTGAGTTAATAATTCCCTCATGTGTACATGTCCCCAGTGAAAGGTCATAGAAACAAAAGTACACCCACTAGGTTCATAGAGTCTGCAAAGGTCATCATGTAAATCACATCAATAATTAAAATTACCCAAACATGTGCATCGAACCCCCTTAACCCAAACAAATGCTCAAAGGCGTTATGAAATTTGTGAGTAAGGTTTGGAGAGGGTCTCAGGGTGTCTTATTGAGAAAACCTACCTTATGTTTTGGGTGTTTCCAAGGTGATATCTAGTCCAAGTCATGTAAGTATATGGGTGGTGTGGGGTAAGTGTTGGGCATGGGGTGCATGTAATAATAGGGAAATGTAAGAGTCTTGTGGGTTCCTTTGTAGAGGGCGAGCTGTACCTTGTCATAAATGCAATTGTTTCTAGCCCATTCATTTGCCATTTATTCTTAGCTTTTATTTCTTTTGATATTTTTCTCACTTGTGCTTCAAGGAAATAATTGAAATTATGCTAGCTTGATGACTAGAGGTCACATTGTTATCCAAAAACATTTCATAGAAATGAGAAAGGTTGGCTCGTGATGAGAACCCTTTCTCTTGGCTATTCCTGAAATAATACCACGACTTGGTGACGGATAGGTGGTAGTGTCATGTCGCTACATGACAATGGTCATAATAGGAATTAGGCTTGTGATGAGACACATTGGATTCTGCTGAGAGGAGGGTGAATCGGTAATAGAAATCAAATCCTTTTTTAACCATATAATCCAGTGTTATATCAATCTAGCATTGTCATCCAGAGCTATGAGAAATGGAAATAAGCAATGAACAAATGAACAATGTATACCATACATGAGTACACAGTGTTTTACTTAGAGCCCAAAAGCAGAAAACCACGGGATGTTTTTCTTATATGTCTTGAAGAATTACATTCATTAGAGCCTACAATAACTGTTTTCCAAAATTTGCAAATTTGGAAGGACACTCCAATCCCCTATTCTCGGGATACAAACTAAAGGAATATCCAACTCCCCATTTCTGCATCTACAGCAAAGGATGCTACAACACCCTATGTTCTCTGACTAAAACCAGGAAGGTGGCTACAACCACTGTCCTTGCCCCATCCAAAGCGCCCCAAAGTAGAAGTAGAGATATGGAACCCCTGTCACACTATAATTGTGAGATATCTTGTTGTAAACTTGTACCAATAAATTGAACTATGCATCAACCATTGCATCAACACGTACCTCAACTTGTCATCAACTGTACCATAAACAAGTGCATCAACCATGCACTTAACGTAGTATGAAACAACCTATCATCAACTTGTACCATAAACCGCATTACATCAACCATGCACCAACTGCACCAAACAGCACGTAATCAACTTGTACCACAACCATGCACCAACCTGTACCAAACAACCTGTAATCAACCTGTACCATAAACAAATGCATCCAACCATGTACCAAGTATGTACCAATCATGTTTCAACTACTCATCAACTACGACTCATCAATGTGTACCAACATCATCAACTATACACATCATGTATGTGTCAACTCATCAACTACTTGTCTCAACCATGTACCCAACATGTACCTTAACCAAAATCCCTCATCAATATCATCATCCAAATATGATTTGTAACCTGTAATAGACCTGGTGTATATTATCACATACTTGCAAACCTTCCTTAACTTTAACAACAAGAGACTAGCCTTTCCATCAAACTTTTCTTTAGTCTCAGATGGCTAGTTTTGGATTAGTCAACAACCTATAATGGATAAAGATATGAAAATGATACACAATTTTCTTCAGTGTTTTTATGCAATTTCTTTAGGTGTCAATACTTGGAACCTCTCAGAAAAGGAGTTATAGTAAAAATGTCATACCTTGTTGAATTCTGGCTTATTCTAGAGAGCGACCTTGTAGAGTGTGCCCTGCATGGAATATTTGTTGAATCGATCTGAAAATGTTACAAAACATACTAAAGAATGTACTCTAACCAACACATTTGGGCTTACTGAATTTGGATCTGTTATGAATAAGTTATGACATTGTTACTCGAAACACTTGTTTTAGACTATTTTCAGAACTAGCCACAAACCCTATTTTCCACGGAGTGTAACTCAAAATATTGAATGACCCACAAGATGAATTTTTTACCACGGATACTTGGATATATTTCCTCAATTTCGTATCAATTTCACAGTCTGAATCATTCTAGAAAAAAAATTAATTCGAAAATGGTGAGATGACCTGTAAATAACATACCTTAGAAAGAATCATCAAAAGAATTTATCCTCCCTTGAATTCCGACCTTCTTTTCTTCACCTTCCCTCTGAAATTCAGCTTAGATATACTTCGGTTACCTCGGTCACCTATAAATATTCAATATGCTCAAGTTTGATGTAAAATGAGAGAGCCTTGCCTCTTATTTATACTCTCCATCTTCTAGGTCACTTAACCCATTTCTAGGTCACTTAACCTATTTCTGGGTCACTTAACCCATTTCTAGGTCACTTAACCTATTTCTAGGTCACTTAACCCACTTATAGGTCACTTAACCTATTTTCCTCATTTTTAGGGTTAACTATTTTCCATAATTAGAAAGTTCTCTATTACTTTATCATTTAAATATTCCTCCTTGACTTTGTCACCTCACTTTATCATTTAAATAATCTTATTTGAATTTGTCCATTCACTTTATTATTTAAATAATCCTTCTTGACTTTTTCACTTTACTTTATCATTTAAATAATAATTTCTTCTTTGCAATCTCTTTGACTTCTTTGACCTTTTGGGGCTTCAATCCAACATATGAGGGTCCTCCAACTTCGTAACGCCATAACTCTCAAACCGTGAGGAGTTATGTGATGTTCCACATACCACTAGAAATGGAATGACATGTATTATCCATATAGAATAATATTACCTTCAAATATATTAAAAATCATATCATTATACATGAAACAACATTGGGTCCATTACCCAAACCTTTTTGCTACCGGAATTCGCTACCGGACTTTCTTCAAGGGTTGACATCAATGGAAACCAACCTTAATCAACAATCTCACCCTTTGGCATTGATGGAAACACTCTAATGCAATACTAAAATAATTTCATACAATACTGAAGTCATATCACTCATTCTCCCCCTGAAACCATGCCTCTCTCCTCTACATCTTTGTGACCATTTCTCCCTCTGGAATCATGCCTATGTCCTCTACATCTGATAAATATCTCCCACTTTTTCATCAATGGAAAAGGTATCTTTCCATCCGAGGTTGCTCCCCCTAACTGAACTATGCTCTTTATGGTGCTTCCTCGTGTACATCTAATACATATAAGATAAGTATTCAAAAGCATTAATTTTGGAGTAGAAATAACTCTGAGTCTCTGGCAGAGATACTCAAAGGCTTCCCGTGGAAGTGGTTTTGTAAATATGTCTACCACTTGTTATTTTTTTCCCACATACTCAACTATGTTGTTCTTTTCTGCAACATGTTCCCATAGAAAGTGATACTTGATTGGAATATGCTTCGTCTTGGAGTGCATCATCGGGTTCTTTGAGATACTGATGGTGCTTGTATTATCACAATAGATTGGAATGGGCTCATCATACTCAACCTTTATATTTGTAAGAGTTTTTTTCATCCAAAGAACCTGTGTACAGCATGTTGTTGATGCAATATACTCTGCCTCGACTGTAGATAGATATATTGATGATTTTTTATTGCTTAGTCATGATACTAAACACTCACCCAAGTAGAAGGATTCTCCACTGATGCTTCGTCAGTCATCAATACAACCTTCCCAATCTACATTTGTGTAAGAAATAAGAGATAGATCATTTTATTTTGGATACCATAATCCAAACTCTTATGTTCCTTTAAGATATCTGAAAATCCTCTTCACTGCTAACGCATGTGATTCCTTTGGTGCTTCTTGAAATCATGTCACCTGTCCAACTGCCTACATTACATCTAGTCTGGATGTTGTCACATATAGTAGGCTACCAATCATTGACATGTATTTCCTCTTATCTGTATACTTTGAATCATCATCTTTTCTTAACCTGCAAGTGGTTTGCATGGGAGTGATAACTGGTTTGCAATCTTCCATTCCGAACCTCTTTAGCATTTATCGGATATATTTGGTTTGAGAAATAAAAATTCCTCGATTTCTTTGACATATCTGAAGTCCCATAAAGAAGGATAGTTCTCCAAGTAATGACATTTCAAATTCATTGTGCACATCCTTTGCAAGTTTTTGGCTTAACTTGTCATCATCACTACCAAAAATAATATCATCAACATAAATTTCAATTAATAAAATATTACCTTGACTTACCTTGATGTAGAGGTTTTTGTCTGCACTTCCTTTTATGAACCCTGCCAGTAGTAGATATTTATCCAGTCTAGAGTACCATTCTCTAGGAGCTTGTTTTAGACCATACAAGGCCTTCTTTAATTTGCACACATAGTCTGCATTCTCTGACAACTGAAATCCTTTTGGTTGTTCAATGTAGACTTCTTCAAGTTCCCCATTCAGAAAAATGATTTTACATCCATCTGATACACTTTAATATTTTTGGAGCATGCATAAGCTAAAATAAATTGGATTGCTTCCATTCTAGAAACTGGGGAAAATGTCTC
>SNQJ01S0139541.1:14866-40069 GCA_010110895.2 Picea sitchensis | reverse complement strand
AATGGATGATTTAATGGATTGTTTGAGTGGATCTAGTTATTTTTCCAAGATAGACTTGAAAAGTGGTTATCATTAGATAGGGATGAGAGAAGGGGATGAATGAAAGACACCATTCAAAACAAATGAAGGGTTGTATGAGTGGATTTTCATGCCATTTGGTTTAACCAATGCTCCAAGTACATTCATGAGATTAATGAATTAAGTGGTCAAAGATTTTATTGGGAAAAATTTGTGATTATTTATTTAGATGATATCTTAGTTTACAGTAAGACTGAGGAGGATCATTTAAATCACTTGAGGATGGTGTTGAGGAGATTGCAGCAGGAAAAGCTGTTAGTGAATTTTAAAAAGTGTTCTTTCATGAAGACAAAACTTGTGTATCTGAGATTTGTAATCTCTTCAAATGAATTGAAGATGGATCCAAAAAAGGTGAGGGTTATAAGAGAATGGCCTTCTCCAAAAAGTGTGTTTGAAGTAAGAAGTTTTCATGGATTAGCAAGATTTTACATAAAATTCATTAGGATTTTTAGCAGTATTTACGCACCTATATTGGATACTATAAATAAAGAGCATGGATCTTTTGACTGGACAAAACAAGCCGAGAAAACATTTAGACTGTTAAATGAGAATATAACAAAACAACCTATCTTAATTCTGCCAGACTTTAGGAAGACTTTCAAAGTCAAATGTGATGCAAGTGGAGTGCCATCGGTGCCGTTTTAAGTCAAGATGATAAGCTTGTTGCTTATTTTAGTGAGAAGTTGAATGATGCTAAGAGGAAATATTCGACTTATGATAAGGAATTTTATGCTATAATCTAAGCTTTGAAAAAGTGGAGGCATTATCATATACCAAAGGAGTTTATTTTATATACTGACAATCCTACTTTGCAATTCATAACCAGACAAGAAAAGTTGAATCAGAGACATGCCAAATGCGTAGAATTCAAGCATAATTTTACTTTTGTTATTAAACATATTAGTGGGAGTGCTAACAAAGTTGCAGATGCTTTGAGCATGAGATGTTTAATCTTGCAAGAATTCCAAGTGGAGATTTTGGGGTTTGAACACCTCAAGGAAATGTACAAGGAAGACCTAGATTTCAAGGAGGATGATGGAACTTGTGAAATTCCTTTGATGAGGGATAAAATCCCATGGATGGAGTATCTTATCTTGGAAGGATTTCTGTTCAAAGGGAGTCAGTTATGTATTCCTAAATGTTCGATGAGGGACAATTTGTTGAAGGAAAAACATAGTGGAGGATTGGATGGGAATTTTGGCCATGATAAGACATATGCACAATTGAGTTCTTCATATTATTGGTCAGGCATGAGGTCTGATGTGAAGAAGTTTGTGGAAAAATGCAAAATTTTCTAATATGCAAAAGGAACGCAACAAAATACATGGATGTATCAACCATTGCCTATTCCAAGTAGTCCGTGGGATGCTATAAGTATGGATTTTGTTTTGGGATTGCCATTAACCCATAGGGGAAATGATTCAATCTTTATGGTAGTATATAGGTTTTCAAAGATGGCACAATTCATACCATGTCATAAAACAAGTGATGCTACTCACATAAAAAATCTGTTTTTCAAGGAGATTCTGAGATTGCATGGGTTACTCATGAGTATAGTCTTAAATAGAGACACCAAATTTGTGGGACATTTTTGGAGGAATTTATGGAAGAAGATGGTGACAATTTTTTCTTTTAGTTTATCATATCACCCTCAGACAAATGGACAGTCTGAGGTGGTGAATAGGAGCTTAGGGAATTTTCTAAGGAGTTTGGTAACTGAACATAACTGTCAGTGGGATCAAAATCATCCTCAAGCATAGTTTGCATATAATTACTCACCAAACAAGAGTACTGCTAAAAATCCATTCTAGATAATATATGGAATGCACCCCAGAGGAATTTTTGAGTTGAGAGATTTGGGACAAGCTGAATTTCAGAGAGCAGGAGCATAAGACTTCGTTGTAGAAATGCATAAATTGCATGAACAAATCAGAGGCAAGCTGCAGAATAACAACCAGAGTTTTAAGGACATAATGGATAAAAAAAGGACATAAGTAAACTTTGAAGTTGGAGACCAAGTTATGGGACATCTGAGGAAGGAAATATTCCCAAGGGGGAAATATAATAAACTGAAGTTGAAGAAGATAAGACCTTGTAAAATTCTCAGAAAATTTACAACAAATGCTTATGAGATTGAGCTGCCAGAGGACATTGGAATTTCACCAATATTAAACGTAGTTGACTTATATCCTTACAAGATGGATGACACAGGAGGGACAAATGATCAAGAGAAGATTCAATGGATGCAATAGATTCCCATAACAGAGAAGATCTAGATAGAAAAGATTTTAGAGCAGAGGATTACAAAAAGAACTAGGAGAAATGTTTATTATGAATACTTGGTTAAATGGAAGGATCATCCAGTAGAAGATGCCTGTTGGTTGACTGAAGCATACATTCAAAAGAAAGGAAAAGAATTTGAGGAGATCATGGACAAGAGTCCATGAATATTTTTTCCAGAGGAGTATGATGTAGGAGCATCATCATCATCATTAATGAGGCTTGGTGGAAGATGACTCAGCATCCAATTCAACACACTTTAAACTGGTTTGGGTCCCGAGGATGGCGCGTAAAATTTAATTTTGAGGCCTTTTTAATTAAAGACCCCAAAGAATCTTCAGGCTAGAGCCATTGTATATGTTACAAGATGATGTAATTGCCTTTAATTCCTGTAGGATTGTACAAATTTTGAGCGTTGACTCATATCTAAATTGTAAATGTTCATTTACTATAATAAGCTTAGTGGTAGGATGCATTTAATTGTGATGTGAAAGCACTAGGATAGTTTGGAGGGAAGGCTCGAGAATCCCCTTCTTGTATAAATCAATGTAATCTATGCCCAAAGGAGGCTGCTGAAGGTTGTTGAAACTCTTGTAAATTGTTGTTGAATAAATATAGAAGAAGAGAATTGCTCACACATTTCTAAGACTGTGAACTTGTTCATTTTTCTGAACTGAATAGATGGTGTGTTGTTATCTCTGTGTATGAATGTGTATCTCAATGTTTTATTGAATGAGTTCTTAATACTGTTATAAGTTTCAATTGTTTCTCTTCTGGCAGTCTTCGTGCAAGGAGTGCATAGTGCCAACACAAGGTATGTAGAGGCCGAACTCCTCATAGGTTCAGAAGCTCAGGAGAGATAACCCTGGTTTGCACAGAGAAAGCGCAAGAAGTGTGCCTACAGTTAGAGCAGTGTAAAAGCTCAAAGGGGAGACCAGTGCAAAGAGTGCACAGACCCAATATTTCATTAAGTGTAGATAAATCTCAAGAGAGTTGGCGCAAGGAGTGCATCAACCCATATAGTCCTAAGGGTCTAAGTTCAGGAGAGAAGCACAAAGTGTGCGCCAAAGGTTGATTTATTAAAGTGACAAAGCTCAAGGAGAAATACAACAAGAGGAAAAATCCCTTTATTTAATGTCGAATAGGCGAGATCTGTTCGGGAGGAGTTGAAATCTTTCACAGTCGTTCGATCAAGGAAAATGAGCGCGATGGTTAAGATCTAAGTCCTTCGGACTTCGCTGCTCCGACAATTTTTTCTTTTAGTTGTTTGCTGCAAGGGAGGCCTAGAGACTCGAAGCTCCAAAGTCTCGAAGTGAATCTCTATAGTAGATCAATGGGTGAGTGTGAGTCGTTGGATCCCAGAGTGGTTCGACGATTCGACACTCTGGGGAAATTTGGTCATTGTTGCACGGAGTGGAGAATCTATTGAAGCTACGAAGCTCGAAGTAAATCTCGACCCTAAATATGGTGGGAAGACGTGAACCGTAGAACGAAATTTATTCAAAGTTCGGATATTTGGGGAAAGTTGTTGTTTAGGGTTGGAGTGAAGAATCTCCCGAAGCCCAGAGTCCCGAAGCGCCGAATGGCCCTTTTTCTAGATGCTCGGTCACAAGTTGTGGTCACATGCATGGATTTGTTGGACCAAAGGGACCCTCAAGAATTTGAAATTAGCGCATGTGTTAAGAGAAGCATGTGGGTAAGGAAAAAGTAGGGGCCGGTGAGATCCCGCGAGCCACTTCGGCTTCTGTGAAGTTCAATCCTAGACCGAGAGGTCACGTAGGCCCATAAGGGGTTTGCATCGGTCTTGTAGTGCGTTAATGTGTGGATGGCATGGGGACCACCCCGAAATTCTGTTTGAGATACTCAAATTTTTCTCTAAGAAGAGCCTTTGTAAATATATCAACAACTTGTTCCTTTGTTCCAATATATTCCATCTTGACATTTTGTCCTATGACTTGCTCTATTAAGAAATGATACTTGATTGGGATATGCTTTGTCTTTGAATGCATGAATTGATTTTTGGAGATATTTATTGCACTAGTATTTTTACACAATATTGATATTGGCTTATTATACTTTACCCGAATATCTTCAATGTTTGTTTCATCCATAACACTTGTGTACAACATGTTGTTGGTGCAATGTATTATGCTTCTGTTGTAGATGGAGAGATTAATGATTTCTTCTTATTGAACAAGGACACCAATCCATTGCCTAAAAATAAATTTCCACCACTGGTGCTCTTTCTGTCATCCATATTTCTTGCTAGAACTACATCTGTGTAAGCTGTCAGATTAATTTTTTTTCCTATGGGATGAAAAAAACCAAAGTCCAATGTTCCTTTCAGGTATATAAATATTATTTTTATTTCCAGTACATGTGTTTCCTTTGGTGTTGCTTGAAACCTTCCAACTAGCCCTACTTCCTGCATAATATCTGGTCTGGAAGCTGTTACATACAAGAGACTCCTTATCATTGATCTGTACATGGGTTGATTTGTTTCCTTTGAGTCATCTTCTTTAGTTATCTTGCATCCAATGATCATGGGTGTGCTAACAGGTTTACAATGTTCCATTCTAAACTTCTTTAGCATCTCTTTGATATATTTTGTTTGAGAAATAAATATACCTTTGCTGGTTTGAATAATATGCAGTCCTAGGAAGAAGGATAATTCTCCAAGCATATACATCTCAAATTCTTTTTTCATTTCTTCTACAATTTTTTTTGTTGATTCTATCATCATTACTTCCAAAAATGATATCATCCATGTAAACTACTATGATTAAAATCTTTGCATTATTGATTTTGTTGTAAACATTGCTATCTGATGTTCCTCTTTTGAAACCTTGTTGTTGCTACTTGTCAGGTCTTTCATACCATGATCTGGGATCTTGATTTAAACCATAAAGTGATTTCTTTAATCTGCAAACATAGTCTTCATTCTCTGACAATAATAATCCTTCAGGATGTTTAATGTACACTTCTTCCCCCAAATTTCCATTCAGGAATGTTGACTTGACATCCATCTAATACACCCTAAAATTCCTGAAGCTTGCAAATGCCAAAAACATTCTAATGGATTCTATTATTGCAACATGAACAAAGGTTTCTTCAAAGTCAATACTTTCTACTTGAGCATACCCTTTACAGACCAGTCTTGCTTTATTTCTTACAACTTTTGCATATTCATTTAACTTATTTATGAATACCCATTTTGTACCAATCATATTTTTATCCTTAGGTCTTGGGACAAGTTCCCATGTCTGATTTTTCTCAATATAGTTGAACTCTTCTTCCATAGCATTTACTCAATGTTGATCATTACTGGCTTCTGCAAAGCATTTAGGCTCTATTTTGGATAGTAAATAGAGATTTCTTTGTTCAAAACTGCTTGCCATTTTTCTCCTAGTTTGAGTTTGAGCATTTTTATCACCAATAATTAAATGTTCTGGATGATTTTTATGCACAAATCTAGATGGTGTTTGTGTATCTTGGTGTTCTGTTTCTTCTTCTTCTTTTTCTTCAATTTCTTTTTCTTGTTCTTCATATGCTTCTTCTTCTTCTTTGCTGTAATCCATTTCCTTTGCTTCCAATTTGTTCTTGTGTGGTAGTTCTTCATCTATTGTGACATTAACTCTTTTGACAATCTTCTGCAGTCTTTTGTTGTAACATCTATAGGCTTTGCGTCTTGTTGAATATCCAAGAAAAATTCCTTCATTTGCTCTTGAGTCAAAATTGCTTAGATCCTCATCATATCGTTTGATGTAACACATGCTTCTAAATATTCTGAAGTGTTTGACAGGTGTTGGTTGGCCTTTCCATAGTTCATAGGGTGTCTTGTCACTGTTGACTCTTATTTTTCATCTATTTAAAATGTAGATAGCCGTGTAAACTACTTCTTTCCAAAAACTCTCTGACAATTTTGCTTCATTGAACATTATCCTGGCGATTTCTTGTACATGTTTGTTTTCCCTTTCAACTACTCCATTTTGTTGATGAGTTCTTGTGGCTAAATAATGTCTTTTTATTCCACGGATCTCATAGAATTATTCAAATTCATTGGATGTGAATTCACCTCCATTATTTGACCTTAAGCATTTGATTTTCAGATCAGTCTCATTCTAAACCAAAGCTTTGAATGATTTGAACCTTTCAAATGCCTCAAATTTATTATTGGGAAAGGCAACCCAAACCACTCTTGTATAATCATCAATGAACAACATAAAATATCTTTCTCCTTGTAGGATTTTTGTTCTTGTTGGTCCACATAGATCTATGTTTACAAGTTCCAATGGCTTGGATGTTGCATATTCATTTGTCTTGAAGCTCACCCTTGATTGTTTTCAATGTTGGGACTGCTTGCAAAATATTCTTGAGGGTTTTGTGATCTTTGACATATTTCTTACTGCTTGTTTAGTACTGATTTTTACCAAGCTGTAAAATTTCATATGAACTATTCTTTTATGCCACAACCAACTTTCATTTATATGCCTTGTTATCCCCATTTTGTGGGACAACTAAGGAGATCATGTCTTGAGGCCCTCAGATTGCAGATATGTAGTGCTGAGAGACTACATGACCAATAATATCCACTTGCATAGATGGAGACCCTTCTCACCACCATAGAGGTCAAGATTTTCATATGGCATCCACCACACCAGCTGGCTTTCGAGAGGCACTGGGCCTTGCTCCATGAGGTACGAGTAAGGTATTATGGTGAGTGTCATTTCAATATTTGAGACATTTTGAGTATGTTGTATCTTGGATTGCTTTAGATTTCATGACATATGCTTGGACATTATGCGTTTTTCCCCATTTCACCTTGGTGGTTGACATTATACCCTAGTAAGTGGTCTTCCTCAGGAATGGGTTTGTTACTAGAAAATCCCTTGAAGAGACATCGTACCTTTCCCAACCATACTTACCACTTTCCATCACCTAAAACCCCCCATTTCCTTGTCTCTTGGGATTTTAGGGTGTATTGACCAAGGAAGGGGTTGTCCCTCATTCCACGGGAAGAAGGGGCTGAAGGTCTAGAGGGATTGTTGTTAGCTAAAAATATAAAAGCTTATATATAAACCTTCCAGATGCTTAGCCCAAGGATCCCCCGAGAAAGCAATGAAACACTTCTCTGCAAGAAGAGGGGGGCCCACAAGAATAAATCATAGAATGCTTAGGGGGTTAGTTGGAGGATGTGATGTCTCATCACGAGCCAGACTATCATGATCATGGGTATCTAGTGGTATGAAATTACCATCATCTATCCACCAAGCTAGGGTAGTGGCTCTTAGTTACACAACTGAGAGAAAAGGGGTCTCATCACAAGTCGACCTTCTCATTTATGAAAAGTATTTGTGAGTGAAACTGTCATTATCTAGACACCATGCTAGGACAATGGCCTTCAAATCGTATTTAAAAACTCGAAAGAAACAAATAATGGCAAGATAATGGTCTTGGAAGAAAGTGCATTGCAAACAAAGGTGCCACACACCCTCTACAAAGGCACCCATGACTGAGACACTACAACCCCTTGTATGTCATGAACCCCATTCCTAGTGAGTCTTGATCCTTAACCACTTCATCTACTTCACATGGATTATAGAGGGATCACTTGGGAAATAGTCCTTGACATAGGGAAAGATCTACCCAATAGGACACCTCGTCAACCCTCCCATATCCAAGCTTGGCAAGTTGCATAATGTCTTTGAACACTTCCTTATTTTACCGAGTAATATTTGATGCACATGCTTAGGTGGCTCATTTATTGATTTGATTTACTCACCATGATATTATGACTTGAGATCCTTGGAGGGCGTGCTCATTTGTCTTTGCAGGACCTAGTCGGTGGACAATTTTGGAGGAGAAAGCCTAGCTTGGGCTTCCATGGGGATTCAATCCCACAGTTTGGATGCCAAGGGCCCACATCTGGATGATAGAGACTTACCTTTGGAGGCCTAGAAGATGACTTGAGAGACATATCCTAGCCCTCACATGCCAAACAAATTTCCTAGGAGAGGAAAAACGTCTCATTGGAAGCTTGATGTCACATGGAAGGGCTAGAGTTTGGTGGTGAAGATGTTGTTCATTGACACATGGATGTTTTGAGGAGAAGAAGACCTTGACCACGAGGAGATGGCATAGATGGGTGACATGTGGCTTTTGGATGCGTAACTATGCATCTCCAACTCCAACGACTTTCTCCTAGTGTCAAAATGTCCCCTGAAGGGAGGACGTCATTTTACTTTAGGGTTTTCTTTTGCGTAAAAGTGAATTTTAAGTGAATTGTTTAATATTACTTTGTTGTAAGGGGTAAGATAAGGGTTGTGGACCCGTTGTATTATTTTTTACCCTTGCTAATGTGGACAAACTATGTGAATGCCATTTTGTATAGTTAGAGATCATAAGATCTCATTTAAAATCATAACTCTCCAATTGTGAGAAGTAGAGGACTGAAATTTTCGCTACCCCTAAGGATTTTGTTTCTCTTGTGCTATGATATGGTGTTTCTTTGGTTGTGGATTTGATGATGATGATGCACTAGCTCTTGGAGGTCATTCTTTTTCTATTGTGGTGGTTTATCTTGGCATCTTATGATTTATCTTGTTGCTATTGGATTGGTAAGGCTTTTTACTTGTTACTATCATTTGTAATTCAAGCTCAAGGTTGATTTTGCTAAGGCTAGGTAAGGAGTATAAGTGGATACACCCATACTTTAGCTCCACCATAATTTTTAAGCATAGAATAACTGTGTGCAAGGGTTTTCTAAGGAAGTATACAGGCATACACCCCTTCATTTTAAACCCTATCTAGGTTACTTTCCTTGGGGTATACGAGGATTTATACCCCCAAGGAGGTAGTAGATTTAGCTCTTTTATTTTGACTCCATTAACCCATAATTAAAGGCACTAATCGTTGCATTGGAGAAGTAAAACGTTGCATTGGTAAACGTGAAAGTTTCAAGTTTTAAAGTTCTCTCACTTGGACGTTGTTCCTTGCTCTAGGATTTCTTACGTCATTGAGGCATCCTCTTTCATCCACTAAAACTTTCTGGTGTTAAAAAACTAACCTACAACCATTGGGGTTGCAAAAAACTAACTCTCTAACCCTAGATATCTCCTAAACTAACCCTAGGAATTTACTACAACTTTTCCCTAACAAACCACTAACCCTAGCACACTTTTTGAGCTAGTTAGAAGTGATTTTCATTGGCTGATTTTTATATTATAAAGCTTGGTTTTCTACATCCATAAGGCTGATAAATATCACTGCAGTAAGATTTTTGTTCCAGCCTTGCTTTTGTGATAAAATATTTCTTTATTACTGTTGAGTTAAAGCCAACTTTCACTAGCTTGTCTCTTGCTTATTCAATTATACTTTTAGCACTTACTTTGGAGCCTTTATTATCTTCTATATGCTGATATATATCATTGAATTTTGATGCAATTAAGGACAACAAGATTAAATTTCTTGCCCAACTAACATATTATACCATATGCTTGGTTTTCTTTATGTCTCGGGCATGCATTCACACTCAGCAGGTTACTCAAATCATTGGTAACTTTAAGAAACCCTCTAGACTCATCTCCAAGTTCCCTTTTCCATATAGAAACTTGACCTTTAGGGGATTCCATCCATACATATCATTTTCCATCTCATTTCCCCCTAGGTTCATCAATATTGCCCCCTTGAGGTGACTATCTCACCTCTAAAGTGATGAGAACACCTGCCTAAGGTGATAGTGGGTAGGTGCTTTGTAAGTTATTTCCAATTGGTAGTTGGGTCGAGCTTTTCCCAATCTACAACTTGTACAATAACATGCCCCATGAATTTTTTTTCTCCATTAATTTCATCAAGGATGTATACATTGTTTGGTGATGCAGGAGCATCTTCTACAACTAGTCTTGACCTCTAGAAGGTCTTAGGAACTCTATGAGAGGAATTTGGTGTCCTTGTTGTATTTGTTTTAATTGTTTCTAGAATTGTAATAGTCTATATTGTTCGAGAATAAGGAAATTTTTTCCACAAATGTAGTAGAAGTAGAAGAGTTAGATATGTTATTATTTTAGTTTGGATCCGATCATATCTTTCTGGATCAGAATTAGTTGTTTTTAGCTGATTCAAGTATTTGTGTAATTTGGGTAGATACAATCTTATCCCTAAGGATTGGATTGATCTGATCTCGATTGTATTAAAAGAGCAATAGTGGAAGGATAGTGTAAGCAAGAGTAAGTGGTTGTGTGACATAGATCGAGTTGACCTGAAGGATGAGATTCCCTAGTAAGTTTATTCCTTCGCAAATATAATAAACATCTGAGCTTGTGAATTTGTCATTTTATGCGTTTGAATTGTTGAATGCTATGAAAAGTCTACCTAGATAGACTGGTGAGATATTTTATGTTCAATATAGTTGCAAACTTGAGTCAAGGAAAATGTCAATACCCAGTATACTCTAGTTACCTTATTAGACAACCATGATTAACTTGGGATCGAGATCAACAAAGATTTCATTCAGGGGTTGGGCGGTCCAGATCTAATCAAGAGGATTGAGATAGATGATTCAGATCATTGAGGAGATAACTTATCAGGACTTTCCTGAGTGTTTAGTTGATGTTTAATTCCGATACTGGTGGTTCGACATACATGTGACCTTTATATTTGATGAGAAGTTCTATTGGAGTTTGGGTGGGGTCCATATCTAACATACCCGTGGAAATAATTGAACGATGAAGATTAAGTCCACGAAGTGATAGTGGTAACTCTCCATAGGAAAATCCAGTGATCGTTAGGCTGAAGTCTGGGTTTTGGCCGGTCCATAGTTGTATTAAGTTGGGTTAGATTGACGATCCAAAATTGAACCGCAAGATTGAAGATTAATATCATGTCGGGGTGGTTGTTTCTTTATATTGACTGTTGATCATTTCATTTGATCAATGATCGATTTTATATCGCCCATCGGGTTATTGTTTGGCATAGAAAAGTTTCGGTAGAAATTATTGCTCCAGTCCATGTCTAAGGTTCCTGTGCATGGTCATATGAAAATAAGGTGAGCGCTGGAGTATATGTGCTGGTTCCAGGGTCTGGTCACGAAATAAAAGGGAGCTAATGCCTGTGCACAAGGAAATTTTGAATTTCTTTACTATTAACGAAGAAAATTAGAAATGTTAGAATATTTTTGAAGGTGAACCAGTCTGGATTGGTTATCAATTGGTATCAGAGCACATAGTATCCATGAAGTATAATTGAAGATGTCCATTAGAATATGAGGAGGATGAGGTTGAGGTCCAGGAAGACCTGTTACTAATGCTGAAGTCATTGAAGAAATGTTTAACCTTCAGAAAATATTGGAGGCAATGGAAGCTGCTCAATGAAGAGGTGTTGAATTATGAGATGTCAGTGAAGGAGAAGAAGATGCATAAGCTAAAGAAGGAGTAGAGCTTGAAGACGGAGGAGTAAAAGGAAGACTAGTTAGAGCTATCATGGGAGTTAGCTCTAGACCAAGAATGGAGGTGCCATTGTATGAAGGCAACCTGAATACATAGGAATTGATGGATTGGATCAGTACTATGGACAAGTACTTTGAATATGAAAATGTTTATGATGAGAAAAAGGTAAAATTTGTTGTGACAAGGATGAAAGGACATGCATTGCTCTGGTGGGATGGAGTACACGTTGAGAGGAAGATCAAAGGCAAGTGAAGGATCAAGAGCTGGGACAGGATGGTTGCAAAATTGAAAGGTAAGTTTATGCCTTGTGATTATCAGCTGAATTTGTTTAGACAAATGAAGAATTTGAAACAAAGAGGTATGTCAGTCAAAGAATACACTAAAGAGTTTTATAAGTTGAACATAAGAGATGGTCATATAGAAGAGAATCCTGAAAAAGTTTCTAGATATCTTAATGGGTTAAGATATGATATTCAAGATGAAATAAGCATATTATCTCCTAACACCATTGAAGAGGCATATCCATTTTCTCTTAAGGTAGAAGAAAAACTAGTAAGGAAGCAGAGTCAAAGGAACAAAGGTCATGGTCTAGTAAGAGGCAGAGGGAAGCAAAGTAATAGAGGGAGATCTTCAGTTCCAAAAGAGGAAGGGAACATCTCACATCAACAACAACAATCACTAAGAGGTGGCGATTTCATAGGGAGAAGGCCTTATCTAATAGGTAGGGGATCTTCTATCAGATTTTTTAGATGCAATAAGTTTGGACATAGATCAATTGAATGTGCAAAAAATACTTCCACCAACAAAGGGAATGCAAATATTGTTCAAGAAGAAGAAGAAACTATGGAGTCATCTGTACATGAGAATGCACCAGAAGTGGTAGAATCCCTATTGATTAAGATGATACTACTAAAACCACACAAAGAGATTAAGGAACTTGCACAAAGGAAAACACTCTTCAGAACTGTCTGCAAAAGTAAATGTAAGTGTTGTAAGCTTATTATTGATAGTGGAATTATTGATAATTTGGTGTCTACAAAAACAATTGAGAAGTTAGATCTGAAGAAGACAATACATCATGTTCCCTATAAGGTATCATGGTTGCAAAAGGGACATCAACTGATAGTGAATGAACAACAGGAAGTGGAATTTCAGATTGGAAATTACAAAGACAAGGTACTTTGTGATGTTATTTCTATGGATGCGTGTCATGTTTTTCTAGGTAGACATTGGAAATATGATAGAAAGGGAATAGATAATGGAAGGAACAACATATACACTTTTGAGAAAGATGGAGAAAAACACACTCTCTTTCCATTGAAGGATGAAGGAACAACTGAAGAAAAAAACCCGAAGGTCCTGTTGATCAGTGGAAAGGAACTTCCGCAAGATATTAAGAAAGAAGAGGTACATTTTCCCCTGATTGGTAAACTAAAGGTAATTCTCACTAGCACAAATTTAAATGATATTCCCGAAGAAGTTAAAGATTTATTGGATGAATTTGATGATATTGTGGTTGATGAATTACCAAATGAATTACCTCCATTGAGAAGTATCAGTTATCATATATATCTAATTCCATGGGCTAACCTTCCAAATAAAGCAATATATTGAATTACCCCACAAGAGAATGAAGAAATAAGAAATCAGGTTCAAGAATTGTTAGACAAGGGTCTAGTCAGAGAAAGTTTGAACCCATGTGCACTCCCTACAGTGCTAAGTCCAAATACAGATAGAGGAAACGTGCATAGATTCCAAAACCATAAACAAAATCACAATCAAGTATAGATTTCCATTACCCATAATTGATGATTTGATGGATTGCTTGAGCGGTGCTAAGTATTTTTCAAAATTGGATTTGAAAAGTGGATACCACCAAATATGGATTAGAGTAGGGAATGAGTGGAAAACAAAATTTAAAACAAATGATGGATTGTATGAATGGTTGGTAATGCCCTTTGAACTTACAAATGCCCCTAGTACTTTTATGAGATTGATGAATGAAGTACTAAAATAATTCATTGGTAAGTTTGTTATAGTTTATTTGGATGATATTCTGATTTACAATCAGTCTAGAGAAGAACACTTGAGACACCTCATGTTAGTTTTAGATAAACTACAACAAGAGAAACTGCTGATCAATTTGAAAAAGTGTAGTTTTGTGAAGACACAATTGATTTATTTGGGCTTTGTGATATTTGGGAAAGGCTCGAAGATGGACCAAGAAAAGGAAAAATCTATAATAAATTGGCCTAATCCAAAGACTGTTTTTGAGGTAAGAAGTTTCCATGGCTTGGAAATATTTTATAGAAAATTCATTAGAAATTTTAGTGGTATGTGTGCTCCAATTATAGAAACCAATAAAGGAACCAAACAATCATTTAATTAGACAGAAGCAACTAATACAAGTTTTAAATTACTAAAGAAGAAGATACTAGAACAACCAATTTTAGCACTGCATGATTTTAACAAACTATTCCAAGTTGAATGTGATGCAAGTGGAATTAAAATAGGAGCTTTTTTAAGTCAGGAAAATAAACTATTTGCTTATTTTAGTGAGAAATTAAATGAAGCAAAGAAAAATTATTCCTCATATGACAACGACTTTTATGCAATTATTCAAGCATCAAAGAAGAGGAGACATTACCTCATGCCAAAGGAATATGTTATTTATACTGATAATCATGCCTTGCAGTATATTAATAGTCAAACAAAATTTAATCAAAGACATGTCAAATAGATTGAATTCTTGCAAAATTTCAATTTTTTTTATGAAGCACATTAGTGGGAAATAAAATAAAGTGGTAGAAGCACCGAGTAGAGTTAGTTTGATTTTGCAAGAGTTTCAAGTAAATGTTGTAGGATTTGATGGGATGAAAGAAATGTATAAGGATGATGTAGATTTTAAGGATGCTTATGCAGTCTGTAAAAATACAGTAAGTAGAGATAGAACTCCATGGTTAGATTACATGATTCAAGAAGGATTGTTGTTTAAAGGAAGTAAATTATGTGTTCCAAGGTGTTCAATGAGGGAAAACCTATTGAAAGAAAAGCATAGTGGTGGCTTAGAAGGGCATTTTGGACAAGATAAAACATTTTCTCAACTAAGTGCATTTTATTTCTTCCCTGGTATATAGACTAATGTTAAGAAATTTATTGAAATATGCAGAGTTTTCCAATATGCAAAAGGAAAGAAACATAATATTGGATTGTATCAGCCATTGCCAATCCCAAACTGACCATGGGACTCTGTAAGTATGGATTTTGTATTAGGATTTCCAAGAACAAAACAAGGTAATGATTCAATTTATGTGGTTGTTGATAGACTTTCAAAGATGACACACTTTATAGCTTGTAAAAAGACAAATGATGCAACTAACATGGAAATTTTTTTCTTTAAAAAGTTGTTAGATTGCATGGATCTTCAAAAAGAATTGTTTCTGACAGAGACACAAAATTTGTGGGTCATTTTTGGAGAACCTTATGGAAAAATTTAGGGACCAATCTCAACTTTAGTTCAACATACCACCCACAAATTGATGGGAAAACATAGATGTCTGGTAAGTGAGAATCCCAGACAGTGGGATCAGGTACTTGCAAAAGTAGATTTTGCATATAATAATTCACCTAATTGAAGCACATGGTTAAGTCCTTTTCATATTTTGTATGGAATTCACCCTAGAGGAATTTATGAATTAAGGAATCTAGGAAAACAAGAAATTAGAAGTGCAGATGGTGAGGATTTTTGCAGTAAGTATGTAATAATTGCACGACAAGGTCAGACAACAACTACATGAAAACAAAAATAAGTACAAACAAAAGGCAGATTTGAAGAGACGACAATTGGATTTTGAAGTCAAAGACTTGGCCAATGCACACCTCAGAAAAGAAAGGTTTCCTAGAGGGGAATACAACAAATTAAAGATAAAAAATATTGGACCATGTAAAATATTGAGGAAATTTTCCTCAAATGATTATGAAATAGAAGTTCCAAGTAACCTTGGAGTTTCTCCAATTTTTAATGAATCAGATTTGTACCCTTTTAAGGAAAAAATAGAAAATTTCACAGATGCACCTAACAGTAACAACATTAAGACCATTGATTGGGAGAAGCAACTACCTATAACACAGGAGAAACAAATTGAATCTATCTTAGACCAAAAGGTAGTAAGGAAGACTAGAGGCAAATAATACTTTCATTACTTGGTCAAGTGGAAAGGGAAACCACTTGAAGATGCCATGTGGATGACAACAACAAAAATATCTAATATGGCACAAGTATTGAAGACGTGCTACAACAAGCCCCAGAACCAGTCTTTTCTTCCTCGGGAGTCTGATGCAAGAGCATCTTATAAAACTAGTCTTGACCTCTATAAGGTCTTATGAACTCTATGAGAGGAAGTTGGTTTCCTCGTTGTATTTGTTTTAATTATTTCCAGAATTGTAATAGTCTAGATTGTTCAAGAATAAGGCATTTTTTCCACGAATGTGATAGGAGTAGAATAGTTAGATATGTTAGGAATTTAGTTTGGATCTGATCCTATATTTTTGGATCAAAATCAATTGATTTTAGATAATTAGGGTATTTGTGTAATTTTTGCAGATACGACCGTGTCCCTAAGGATTGGATCCATCTGATCTCGATTGTATTAAGAGAGAAATAATGGAAGGATAATGTAAACAATATTAAATGGTTATGTGATTGAGGTTGAGTTGACCCAAAGGATGAGCTTCCCTTTGTAACTTTATTCCTTCACAAATATAATAAACACATGATCTTGT
This sequence comes from Picea sitchensis, assembly GCA_010110895.2. Lineage (NCBI taxonomy): Eukaryota > Viridiplantae > Streptophyta > Pinopsida > Pinales > Pinaceae > Picea > Picea sitchensis. Next base: position 23,486 of record SNQJ01S0139541.1, on the reverse strand, counting down.
GAAATTTTCATTTTATGCGTTTGAATTGTTGAATTCTATGAATAATCTACCTGGATAGAATGGTGAGATCTTTATGTTTGCAGGTGAAACTGCAAAATAGTTGCAGACTTGAGTCAAGGAAAGTGTCAAGACCTTGTATACTCTGGTTACCTTATTGGATGACTAGGATTAACCTAGGATAGAGATCAATAGATATTTCATTCAGGGGTTGGATGGTCCAGATCTAACCAAGAGGATTGAGATAAATGATTTAGATCATCGCGAAGATTGCTTGTGGGGAATTTACTGAGTGTTTAGTTGGTGTTTAAGTCTGATACAGGTGGTATGACATCCATGTCACCTTTATATTTGCTGAGAAGGTATGTTGGATTTTGGGTGGGGTCCATATCCAACATACCTGTGGAAATAATTGAACGATGAAGATTGAGTCCACGAAGTGCAGATCTACAGTCCGTATTCCATTGGACATCAAACACCAGATGCGTGTTGTTTGTGACAGTCGTAACTCTCCATAGGTTGAGATGGTAATCGTCAGGATGACGTCAGGGTTTTGGTTGGTACATGGTTGTATTAAGTTGGGTTGGATCGACAATTCAAAATTGAACCGCGAGATCAATTATTAATATCATGTTAGGGTGTCGGGTCATTTATATTGACTATTGATCATTTCATTTGATCAATGGTAGATGCTATATTGTCACCGAGTAATTGTTTGGCATAGAAAAGTTCTGGTAAAAATATTTTCTCCAGTCCATGCCCAAGGTTCCTGTGTGTGGTCATATAAAAAGAAGGTGAGCGCTATAGTATGGGTCCTAGTTCCAACGTCTAGTCATGAAATAAAAAGGGAGCTAATTCCTGTGCACAAGAAAATTTTGAATTTCCTGACTGTTAATGAATAAATTTAGAATTGTTAAAATTTGTTTGAAGGTGAAGCAGTCCAAATTGGTTATCATTTGGGGTCCTTATTTCCTTTGCAACCAGTTTACTTGAATCTTCTTTTCTGATCTCATATTCTCGGGATTCAAAAGTAAGGGTGTGTCCTTGGTCACACATCTGACTCATACTAAGAAGATTATGTTTCAAGTTTTCAACACACAAAAACTTTTCAATTTTAGCTCTTCCATTGTCAAGACTAAGAGTGCCTTTTCCAACTATATTTGATCTTCCATTGTCTCCAAATGTAACATTTCCTTCATTCTTCTTCAGGGTAATAAAATTTTTTCTGTCTCCTGTCATGTGGCTAGAGCACCCACTGTCAATGACCCACTTATCCTCATTATTTTTTGCACGAAGTGTAGCTTGAAATAACATGGATTTCTCTCTCAGTTATTCCTAATTTATTTTCATGATTATTGGAGCTTCCTCTTTCTGATATTTTTTGAAATTATTTCTACATAATTTTGCTATATGGCCAAAATTATTGCAGTTATAACATATGATGTTATAGTTCAGAAAAGGGGACAATGAGTTGTAATTTCTCCTTTATAATCCTTGTGTATCTCTATTGATATTCCTCGTATAATGATCTCTTACATTTGTTCTACAATCTATTGCCTTATGACCAAAACATTGCATGAGTAACAATATCCAAAGAAAGGATTTTGGTACCTGATTGTGCGATGTCATCTTGATGGGAGAGCCTTCCNTATTGATATTCCTCGTATAATGATCTCTTACATTTGTTCTACAATCTATTGCCTTATGACCAAAACATTGCATGAGTAACAATATCCAAAGAAAGGATTTTGGTACCTGATTGTGCGATGTCATCTTGATGGGAGAGCCTTCCTGAATCTATCCTTGTGAGGAAGATTTTTCTTTTGTGGAGCATACTGATTTGCATAAGGACATTTATTATCAAAGTGTCCTACTTATCCATAGTTAAAGCATTTGAAAGGAAGCTTACTTGTGTATTTTCCTATCGCCCTCTTGAGCTTTTTGACAAAGTTAGCTTCTTCTACGCCTGATTCACTATCTGAGCTATCACCCATCTTGTATTCTTCTATCTTTATCTTCTTTGTTGCCATGAAGGATACTTCCTTCCTCAATATATTTGTTGGTTTACCTTGTTCTATCCTCATTTCATATGCAGTTAGGATTTTGTGGAACTCATCAATTGTCAGCTTGTCTAGATCTTTTAATTCTTCAATGGAAGATATATTGGGATTAAATCTTGAGGGAAGTGATCTAAGAAATTTTTTCAAAATGATGGTTTCTTCAATTTCTTCACCCAATCCTTTGAAAGCGTTGACAATATTATCTACACAAGGAAAATAGGCTACAATACTCTCTTCTTCATTCATCTTAAGGGTATCAGATTGTCCTCTATGGATTTGTAATTTTTCCTTCTTGACCTTATCATTCCCTTCATATATTTTCTGTAATTTGTCCCATACCTCTTTAGCTGAACGACAATGCATGAATTTGACAAATACTGATTTTGTCAGGCCACACATAATTGCATTCTTGGACCTAGAATTATCATTACAGGGCCTCTTTCCATCTGTATCAATCGATGGAGTTTTTGGGGAAATGTAACCATTCTCAACTGCACTCCAAACGTCACACCCAAGTGTCATCAAATAGGTTTTCATTTTTATCCTCTAAAAAGCATAATTTGATCCATCAAATAATGGATATTTGTTTGTGGAAAAGCCTTCCTATTTATCTATCTGTGTTGCAGGGATTCACCTTCCAGTGGTTAGACTGTTTATGAAGGAATCGACTATGAAACCAATTGTTATAATATACACCAATAGTGTTGGGGCGAGTGAATCAGTATTTAAAAAATTTAACCACTTTTTCTCGTTAACTAGTCATCACATAATTAAACATAGGTAATGCAGAGAATTAACTGATATCAACACAAAGTCATGGTACACAGATATTTACATGGAAACCCAATAAGGGAGAAAACCACAAATGTTTTTCTTACATTTAAACAAGAGTTACATTCTTTACAAGCTCCAACCCGTGAGGGGCACTAATCCTTGTAGTAAGAACCCACTTACAACTCAATCTGATAGGTATACACCTATTTAGAAAATGAGGACACCAATCCTCACTGTAAGAAACCACTTATAGTTTGCAAGCACCAACTTGCCAGGAACCAACCTGTTACGAATATGAGGACACTAATCCTCACGGTAAGCACCCGATTACAGTCTACACACACCAATCTGCTAGGCACCAACCTGTTAAGAAGACAAGGACACAAATCCTCTCCCTTGCACCACCCTGCCACCCTTAGATTATCTTCTTTTCGTTCTCTAGCATCCTCGGACCTCAAATCTTCAGATATTTTCTTCACACGATTTACTTCCTTCCCATACACACCCCATTTTAAAATGATTCGAGCATTTTTTTATTTATACAAGTCATGCGTTCAATGATTTTTCCACACACAAAGTTTCATGGGGTCAGCTCCAACTCCCTATACTTCTTCCCCAAACTCGAGATTCAAATATCCTTTGAAATTGGTTCAGACACCTTCCTTTTCATATAGTCTGTTCACAGATCTCAGTGCAGACTTTAACACTCAGAAATTGTCATATATTCTTCTCAAATCTATTGTGGTTGTTGATCTTTTCTCTATCCATCAAAACATGCAATGCAAGCACAATGCACAACAACCGTCTGATCTGGATCTTGGATTAATCTCGACCATTGATCCATTTTTTACATAGCTTGGACATTCAACTCACAACCACCATTTGATTAGATATTGGATTTATCCCAACGATTGATCGGTCTTGAGTGATTCACTACAGGTTTAAGGAACATTTATTTTTTATTTTAAAATTTTGCGACCTCAAAATTACATCCTCAAGTTCTGTCGTACTCATTTTGCATCCATACTTAGAAACTTTTCTAGGTATTTCATTGTGATTCTATGAGACATTATGAGCCTCCATATTTATCACCCTCAGGGATGTCCCATATGTGACACATGGTGACCTTATGAGCTATCTAATCTGTGACACATGGTGACCTCCTAGGCTGTCCGATCGATTCTTGACACTTAGTCAATTTTCGAACTCTTACAGCTGGTCTGTGGTACATTTTAGTTCTTCTCTTATTCATGACCTCGTCCATCCGACATATCCTCAACACTTAGTTGATTTTTCGATATCCTTACCTAGGTCTGCGGGTTCGCAGGTTCACACTCATTTCTTCTCATGGTCCCAATTCTCCACTTCATTTTGACACTTAGTTAATTTTTGAGTTCTTATCGTGGGTGACAGATCTACAACACTTGTCTCATTCTTCATCTCCATTCGATCAATTTTTGGTACTTAGCCATTTTTCAAGATATTTCCATGGGTGTGTGGGTCTGCAGGTTTTGTCTCATTTCTTCACATATTCTTGATTCTTTGTCGTGCTCACTATCTTAGTGATGCTTTGATACTTAGTCATTTTCCCAGATCTCTTGTGCTGATGTTGCAGATGAGGTGGCTGCCATGTGGACATCTTCTTCTGTACTAGATGACATGCCATTGACATGTGTCCTTGTAGATGGTACTGTACGTGACATCTGCATAGTTGCTTGTTATTTCTCTCACATGGACTCCATCTGATGTGGCTTTGGTATGAATGGAAACGTGGCCATGATGAGGTTGTTATCATAGATTTGACGTGGTTGAGATAACCCACCAAGTTTGGCTCTGGTATGACTGGACACGTAGCAATGATGAGGTTGTTATCATAGTTTTGACGTGGCTGAGATAGCCCACCAAGTTTAGGACCTCAATATTTGGTCTAACCATTGATATCTAGAGATGAAAAATCAAGATTTATCCTGTTCTGGGTCCACCATTATTTATGACAAAATTTGACGTTTTGTGTAGGATTCTGTAGCTTGCCCTTTGTATTCAAACTAGGTACTTTTACTTTTTCGATACAAACCTTTTGAACTTCATTTTCCCAACAAATGTGGGATATGTCATTTTGCAAAAATATTCTATTGTGCCCTCAGAATTCAACTCTGGTTCCCTTTCTTCCCAGACCTATAATGGTATAATCTCTTCCATCTTCCGGTTGCATGACTTATCCTTATGCATGTGTGGCACAAATTCACTTGGATCAACAGTTTACTTTTGTCTTTGCTTCAGTGTAGGCTCAACACTTAACTCTTCTTCTTCTATCTATCCATGTATTCATGTTTATGGTTCGATCCTTGGACCTGTAATTTGCAGTGTCATTTCGTTCCTCGATTTCTTTTATTCCTCAATTTCTTGTAGCTCCTTGATCACGCCTAGTTTCCATTCTTTTTTAAGCTTGTACACGTCCTTTGTTGTATTTCTGCACAATCATTTCTTCTTCAGGGTAAACAAAAAATTATTTGCAAAATTTAACAATGCATACACAAAGGCTGATCAATTTACAAAGACATTTATAGTCTCCCCTTGCCCGTGATATCACTGACATCCTTTGACATCAATGACAACACAATTTTCAACATAATAATAACCAACCAAATCATTTTAGTTTGTTTATTTTTTTTCTTAACTATTTTATTTTTGCACTTGCATTATTAATTTTACACTAACTTTTTTCTTAATTTACATTTCATTCACAAATACGAAATACAAAAATTATAAAGTTGCAAAAACTATAAAAAATTAATATTTGGAAAATCATAAATAAAACATTCATGCCAAGATTCTTAGCCTTAGGGTCTAATGTGTTTTCCTTATTTTTGGCGCTTTAAACTTAGGGTAACATTCCCGCGTATTCTCGCTTAGCCTGACAGGAGGTTGAGATGTGTGTGTGTATATATATATATATATATATTGTTTTTCTCTTCTTCTATTTGATTTTGAATATTTTGGTCAAAAGTTGGATTAGTAAAGTTACATTTCTTTTCATTGGTTTGAAAAACTTTGATTAATTTGTCTTGAAAAATGAAGGATACAAACAACAAAAGATAAATGATTATTTTTTTGTCTGCAATACTTTTTGTTGAGTATTTGTCGAACCAATCAAATTTCCTTGTTGTAATTTGATGGTTACAAATCCCCCCTATCTTCTTATTTCCCATTCTACCCTTCCAAGAGTTTTTTTACTGAGAGCATAGTTTAAATTTTTATAAAAATCCTCTTGAAGCACCATGATCAAAGAAGAAGAAATAATCAACCAGTATAAATTCAAAAGTTCAAAAATCAAAACCTGATATTCTGAGTTCTAGTCTATTGGAAATAGACTACCCCATGGAGTCTCCATATGTTGACTCATAATTCGTCACCTACTATAAAAGATCACAAATTATCGCGAATCCTATATATATATTCATTAAAATATATTAATATTTTTAATAGGCGGGGTTCCCTAGGAGATAACACAATGGAGTGATTATTTCCTAACATTACGTTTCCCTCAGCATGTTGACATACCATCAGTCTCCGTTGAGGTATCATTTTAGTTATGCTGTTAAGAGAAATGGTTCAATGATTCCATGTTTCTTGAGGTGTTTATGAATGCATATGTTTGGATGAAGCAAAATATTTGTTTACATTGCCAGTAAGTATGGTGTATAGTAGTTTGTGAAGACAAAAAAATATGGATACAAGTTCTGATCCATTTCCATGGATATGTGTGCTACATAAAATGAATATAATAGTGCATAAGGTTGAAGAGATATGGTTGGTGATAACATTTAATTTGAAATTGGTATAAGTTTAAAGGTTGATATGATACACTAGCAAATTTGGGTCATTTTGCGACGACTATTTCGATGCTCTTGTGACGTCATGTCGTGGAATTTTTGACGAATCTGGACTCTCTGAAATGTCATTTTATGTCACGTGGCAATTGAAACAAAATTGAATAAATGTTGCAAGAACAACGCCCCTAGGGAACTTATCACAATTGCGACAAAAAAGAAATATCATCGCCAATACGACAATTTAGACAAAAATGTGAAACCGACATTTTGTCTCAATAACGACGACACTTGCGACGACAAATTTCGTTGTTTACATATAAAAACTGTCGCAATAATTCAAGTTGTCATCTCAAGTGCGACGACAACTTTTCATTGTTTACATAGAAAAACCGTCGCAGCTATTTAAGTTGTCGTCTCAAGTGCGATGACAACTTTTCGTTGTTTACATAGAAAAACTGTCGCAGCTATTTAAGTTGTCGTCACACTTGCGACAACAACTTTCGTTGTTTATATAACAAATCCGTTGCAGCTATTTAAGTTGTCCTCACACGTGCGATGACAACTTCCGTTGTTTATATAACAAAACCGTCGCAGCTATTTAAGTTGTCGTCGCAAGTGCGACGACAACTTCTGTTGTTTATATAGAAAAACTGTAGCAACTATTTAAGTTGTCATCGCAAGTGCGACGACACCTTCCGTTCTTTATATAACAAAACCGTCACAACTATTTAAGTTGTTGTCGCAAGTGCGACGAACAATATTTATTTAAAAAAAAAAATTAAAAATTAAAATTAAAAATTATTTGATTTAATATTACCATTTTAATATTAATATTAATACAATATGAAAATGAAGAGCTTAACGATCTTATTAGAAGAGTTTATCAGATAAATAAGGTGCAATAGACCAAAGAACAAGTGAATGAGAGATTCCAAGAATATCAAAATAAGATGAAAATTATTTTTGATAGTGAGTTAAAGAGAGATTTTACTCTTTTACCCCATGAGATTTGGTGCCACATCAATGTTACCAAGGAAGAAGATGGTAAAGTCAAGGATATTAATGGAATAAGGCATCAAGGAACAATTATGCGAGAAGATATTATCAAATATTTAAGGAATCAAAGGAAATGAAGCTATCAAAGAATGACACTGAAAAGAACTAAATATGGATGGATGAATAATCATATTGTATGAAAGCATAAATATAAGTAACTCGATTACTTGGTTTCATCACATGCANTAGTTTTTCGAATGGGGGTACTTATGTTATGACCCAATAGGGGGTATATATGGGGTTGAATGTATATGTAATTGGATTGAATGCATATGTAATGGTGTTAAATGTATATTAAATAGGGGGCAATCTAATAGAGGGGCCACATGTGCAATGAGTGAGAATATGTAAATATAGAGATCAATATAGTCATTATCGGGAAACATTTGAAAATATGATTTTGATATATGGATGTACTTGGGTTATTTGGAGGAATTTTATCCTAACTATAAGGAAGTTGTGCTCCACACTCACATTTGGCGTACATTGTGTATATTGATTGAGCGTGTTATTTTGAGTATTTGGACAATAACTCTTACTTACCCCATGGATTTGCCTTCTAGATATATACTAAGGGAAATTGGTTTACATGGTGTAATCAACAAAAACTGAAATCAATTCTATAATTCTCAAGTTTCTTGTTAGTTCAAACAATATTTTTCTTGACAAGCATTATCTTGTTAAAGTGTTGCCATCCTCTTTATTTGGTCATCTTGAAGTCATTGTGCATTTTTCTCTAAAAGAAGGTTTCATTTTAAATAAATCTTATTCTGATTATAATATGAATGATCTTTGCTTAATAGCCAAGCTTGTATGGAGATGATTTCATTCATTTTGGAGAGTGGTAGTTTATGTTCCTAATATTTCTTTATCCCTAAGACCAATATATGGCATGCCCAT